>NCVS01001564.1:0-81350 GCA_003055095.1 Goniozus legneri | reverse complement strand
CTGATGATATTAAACCAGTTGGTTTGACCAAGGTTAATAAATCGTCTTCCGATATCAAGCTTAGTCTTATTTTACCTAAAAATGTTAGAAATGCGTATTTACTTTTGACATTTATGTATAAAGTTTACTTGGATTATTTTAGAAATTTGAGTAACATAGTATACTTATTAACGCTTCTTTTACATCAATGTCAGAATTGGCTTCAATCCATAAACATATTGCTACGAAGATATTAATCTCGGGAGCACCAAAAGAATCCCTCTCGATTAATTCAATTAGACATGTGGAACTTAATTCCAAGAAACTTTCATGCTTCATGATGTCAGTCGCATGATCGTCAATGAACCCGATGCAGAACTAAATTAAATTCGTGTTATTTCAATTAATTGTATGACTAAGTCTATAGATAATACCGATACCTTTGCCAATGACTCCAGTTTATATAATCTCGATGCTTGGAATATTATACAGACATTCGTGATATTAAATGTTTTTCGTGAATAATCTGAAACGGCTTCTTCTAGTTTTCGAAATCCAAGTTGATGAGCTACACTCAGAATTTCAATAATATCCTAAAAAAAAAAAAACATTTTGTAATGGTCATTAATGTTGCACGATAGCTGGATTCAACGTTTGCATACTTACTTTATCCGGTATTTCAGTTAAAGACAAGCATCCAGTGTATATATATTTCAATAAGTGTTCGAATATCGACGAAGAAAGGTCTTTCAGTTCTATTTCTTTCTGGATAGATTCTTTAAGACCTCCATAAAGTAGAGCTTTAAAATATTCACTGCGAACTGCTAATATTGGTTTGTGAACATTAAATTTTCGTCCGTCCACTACTAATGTGACATCCGAATATTCATCCGACAAGTAAAGCGATCCAATATCTTCGGTTAATATACTAACGTGTTCAATTTTATCAGATGAATCCATCTTCAATTTTGAATTATGAAATTTTATATGAAAGCCCAAATGTGAAATTTGATAAAACGTATTTTTTTTTCACTGTAATGATAATATAAAATTTTATTACTTTACAAATAAATAATTAGTATAAAATGATTTAAATTTCCCTAACAGAGAATTATTTTATAGGAAATAAATTATTGTATATTGCATAGAATTGACAATTCAGTCCATCAAAAGCAGTAGTTACTCTACGGTATTAGTGCACTAGTTGTTCACAATATTTTCTTCGCAACATCCACATCGAAAGTTGTAAATTATCTTTTACTGCGGGTGTTGCAAAGAATATTGTACAGCAGCAGCATTCATCGACGATACCGAAACGACGAACGTAAACTTTACTTTGATTAGTCGTATATTATCAGATAGCGATTCGGCTGAAGTAATGTGAACTGCTAAACATGCATTAGATAAGGTAAATTTATATTCATCATCACTCAGTCATGTCTCAGAAATTTACCAAATTGTTGTGTTAGAATAAAACGAAAATTTTTGGGTATGAAAGGTTCGTGACCAAAAGTCTGTCGAAGAATGACTGTATGGTGTCAAATAATTTCACTGTGCAAAAATTCAGCTAAACAATTCTTAAATCCTTATCCGAACCACTGTTCCGAATACTGTGAGAAAGTTTAAAAAAATTGGTATTTTACTTGTTATTTACCAATATTGAGATAAAGTGAAGGGAATAATTAAATAAAATTTTGAAACAAAAGTAAGATTTTAGATTTAGTTAAACGAAAGCAGTTGTATTTCTTAATTCATTTTTTAATATGGTATGATACACCAAATAAGTACGTTTTACCGTTACATCCGAAATACGTACAGTTTGGAAATAATGGCGTACTTTTCAGTAGTTCCGAAATATTCATTTCCAAGAACATCACAATCATCAAATATTCAATCATAAAAATCAACGGCGTTAGTCAAATTTTTCTTACAATTCATCTCATTTTTCCACTGCTATACTTATTTGACACGAGTTTTTTTTTAATTCTGATCAAATAATACCGAGTATGTTGAACTGATTACAAAAATCTGATTTTCAGGATCATGCAAAAAGTATTCGCCGATTTGAAGAAAATAGGATGAAAGATGCGGTGGTCAAGTAAAACAGACATCTGATACTGTCGGAAAAGCTCGAACAACTTATAAAATGAATGAAGTCAAATCAATTTACGACCGTGGTAAGTGTTGTTTGTGGTAAATCGACAAGCATAGGTGTTCGATTAGCATAACAGTAGCTTGATAAAGATGAAATGCAACGCCGTCAAGTGTTAGTGAAGTTGATGAGATTAAATGATTTGATGAACGTGAAAAAATCGTCAATACAAAGGAAGAACCATTGTGATCGATCTCGTAAAAATTTGAATTCATCATATACCCCATCTTCCAGTTATTTATTTATTATCAGCAAAACTATTATGTTTCTACTAAAAATTTAAATGCATTTTAGTCCGATTTTTTTGTCAGTATTCTACAAATTACCTGATTTTGGGGATTTATTTTTTGCGGATTAGAATAGAAAAAATTCAGTGGAAAAATGTTTAGCGTTCATGCGTAACATTTCTTTGTGAAGTTTTTTCTACGTTTTATAGGTTAGAAAGCTCACAATATTTATCTTATTAGTATTATGAAACTGTTGGATTAAATGCTAAGATAATATTTATAGAATTTTTTTAATTCCTTAAAAGATGAAAAATAAACAAGTACATCTTTAAGATTTCTAGAAAGAAGAAAGGTTTTTTATGGTATAGATTATTAAGATACAGTGTTTGATCAAGACTCGAGTCAAAATGAAACCAAATTGATACGATTACTGAAATTAATATGTATAATAAATCATTTCAAAACACCATGATAATGATAATAACAATAATCATGATAATGATTCACAAGCAAGAGAATCGCCAAAAAAGATTTTTACAATGAAGCCTCGAATTAAAAAGAAAAGGACGGGAGCAATGTCGTCCACCTAATATGTTATTTTATGTAATAAATTTTTTAAAACATTGTTATTATTTCACCATTTTTAGTTTTTTCATGATAAAAAAATTAACAGATTTTGCAGATCTTAAAAACGAAAAATACGAATTTTAATAACTTGAAACATATTTAACATATTTAACTAACATATTTGATACTGAAAGATTTTACCTCTTTTTAGAGCTCTCAAAAACCATTAAATCAATTTCAATATGAACCGTTGATGTTAATGTTCGTTAAAAAACACAACTCTTGAACCATCTCATTCAAAACAATACGCTGCCGTTTACGTTTCTACAGTGACTTGACATCTGCAGGATTTCCCTTTATTCAAAACATTACGGTATACCCTCTATGTATCATTAGCTCAAAGTTCAGTTAAAAAAAATGGATTCAATTAAATGTTTTTTTCATGTAAAATGAAATTCATTTAATCATATTTATTATAATATATTTATTATATTATATTTATTTTATTATGCAAATAATTGTCTTATCAATCGGTGACAAATATATAAGTATTAGAAATACGTGAACTCGCTACTCTCAATATAATCCCTATTATGAGTACAGCAACTCATTATCAATATTTATTGTATCAACAAATCAAAAAAGTCAATTGAATTGAGATATGTTGAGTTATTTCTTAAACGTATTTTTAATTTTGGTACATTAATGGATATTGCATATGGCGATTCAAGGAGCCAATCACCACTTCGTTGGCTAAATTTTCATTTCTGAAATTAACGTAAGAGTGCGCTGAGCGTTTCATGATCTTTTTCGTGCCTTCCTGGTTTAAGAGCACGTGAACGTAAGTGTAGTGTAACAAAAATTATTAATTAAGTGTAGTTTTTATAACAAAAAAAGAGACATAAGTAAGAAATATCGATAGGTGAATTTTATTTTGATGCCCTAAGTGAATAATTGCTTTTAATAATGATTAAATGTTGCGAAACAATTGATTTCCTAACCATACATTTAAGCCACATGGCGGCTTGTCTTTCACCTAACGCTGTTGTATGTTTCAATTACTTTTAAAATATCATATTCTTTGAAAAGTAGAGACTTAAACTATAATTTTTTTTAGAACCGAATGTAAAGTCATAAAACACTTACAGTAGTATGAGATGTATAAATGGACGGAAAATATTTCATATATAATTTAGTCAAAATTACACAGTAGCGTGAAATAATTAAAAATTAATTACTCGTTGCTTCTTTCTTAGATTCATAATGGCGGACACTTTCGAAGATTCTGGTGCCGCTGGTGTACCAATGCAAATCTCTGCTGAACTTCCAGAGATCAAATTGTTTGGTCGTTGGAACTGCGATGATGTGCAAGTTGGCGACATGTCCCTTCAAGACTATATCGCTGTTAAGGAGAAGAATGCAAAATTCTTGCCTCATTCAGCTGGTAGATACGCAGCAAAAAGGTTCCGCAAAGCACAATGCCCAATCGTGGAACGTTTGACCAATTCCTTGATGATGCACGGTAGAAATAATGGCAAAAAGCTGATGGCAGTGAGAATTGTCCGACACGCTTTTGAAATTATCCATCTTCTAACTGGTGAAAACCCACTTCAAGTAAGAAAACTATTTATCTTGCGAGAGTCAAGTTTTATGTAACATGAGTTTGAATAATTTGTGAATTTGTATATTTCTTTTATCTTATTGCATTTGTTTACATTTCAGGTTCTTGTTACTGCCATTATCAATTCTGGACCAAGGGAAGACAGTACACGTATTGGACGTGCTGGAACTGTCAGACGTCAAGCTGTTGACGTATCACCTTTACGTCGAGTAAACCAAGCTATATGGTTGCTCTGTACTGGAGCTCGTGAAGCAGCTTTCAGAAATATCAAAACAATTGCTGAGTGTCTTGCTGATGAATTGATAAATGCTGCTAAAGGATCATCAAACTCCTATGCTATTAAGAAGAAAGATGAACTTGAACGTGTCGCTAAATCTAACCGATAAGCTGAAATAAACGGAATTGATTTGTTTCAGATTCTCATTTATTTGTTTTTATTTAATTATACATCAACCACATGTGTACATTCATATTCAGCATTCACATCAAATGAAAGATTCTCCATAAATATCTTTTTAATTTCATACCTAATTGAATTTACCTTTTACTCTTATGCCATAAATAATATCATATACAACATAACATATTCATTTATAACGCAACACATTTAATCCTATAATTTTAGTTCTTAGAACATCTTAGTGTTTTCAGTTGGGTATTATTAATTTATAATTTTCACTTCACCTTCCAAACAACTTGTTTAACATATCAAAAATTTTTTTGCTTATTTAAATTTTTCATGAATTATTGGGCTGGAAGTTCATATTATCCCAATTAAGGTAAGTTTGGCAATGATATTAAACGTGTTTTCAACTACATTAATTATAATTATTGAGTCTACGAGGTGTTCTATAAATTAGTTTTACATATTTATAAAAAAAATAAAATTATACATTTGTTTAATTAAAGTATAATATTTTAGAATAAAATTTATCAAATTTTTGTATTTAAAGTATGATTATTGCTTAGTCAAAATAGGTACATATTTGTTCATAAAACTATTCTGAACAAAAAATTAGAGAAGCTTCAAAATAATAGGTGAGAAATAATTGAATTTTCAAAAACAATATTTATGTAATCAAAGTTTTCAACATCTAGTTTTAATTTTCATTCTATATTTAATAGCGAAGCAGAAATATCCATTTAAATATTGCGGATTTAGAATTTGGAAAAAGGGATTATAGAGGACGCCATTGCTGCACTGGTTGAAGTTCTTCTGCAGATGGTAAGGTTATGTGAGATTATTTAATAATTATAAAACACTTCTAAAAATTTTTAGTTCCCCTTCATTTGAAACAAATTTTACTTGGAAAATGGCTGGAGTTTTAAAAAAGGTGTGTACATTTCAATGAACGGATGTTCTTTTGTACCTCAATTAATGCATAATTTATTATTATGGTTTCTATTTGTGTTTCATCCTAAAATATAATTTTTCATATTAAATTTTCATTAATTGTGTTATTTACAGACCACAAGGCTTACTGGACTTGCAGTAGCAACTCATCCTCATCATACGCTTAATGTTTTTTATAAAAAAACTCTGCAAATTCTAGAAAACTTCCCTAAAGATTACCCATATAGACAACATACAGAAAAATTGATCAAAGAACGGATGAATGTGTTAAATAGCGTGAGTAAAACAATTGATTTTGCGGTAATTAAATACAGTTATATAAATTAAACACCAAGCTCTATTTTCAGAATACCAATGTGAGTATCATCGAAGATAAAATTGGCTGTGGACAAATAGAAGAAGTTATCGTTCAAGCTCAAAACGAGTTTAATCTTGCTAAACGTTTTCAAGAATGTAAGCCATGGGAGCCATTGATTCAAGAAGCTCCAGCTAATCAATGGACGTGGCCTCCTCATAAATAAATGAAAAATGTTACAGATACTACTCGTAGCAACAATTTTTAGAAAATTTCATTTAAGAAATTGGTTTTCTTGATGAAAACTTTTTTGTTGATAATGTATTCATTGATTATTATTAATATTAATGAATCAAATAACTTGTTGATTATTCTTCTTTTAATCAAAATAGTATTGAAAGTGTAATTGTTCTGCTACAACAAACAAAGCAATGTGTAAATACAATTCATTCTGAACAGAATATTTGTAGATACTATAATTGATATTATTATACTTATAAAATACAATATAACGTAAGTATATGTTGATTATCAAGAATGACATATCGCTTGTCCACTCCTTATTTTTTTTTATTTTGTTGTGGAAAACTCAAATTCAACAACAAATTGTAACATCTGTTAAAGCTAAAGTAATTCCGATCGATATTCGTTTTTCCCAATGCCCACAGTTTTTAAATTATGGAAACTCACAAGAAAATAAAAGAATATCTGTTATTCACGAATTACATTAAATCAATCTCTCAAAATTGACAGGTGCAATTCATTTGCATGACTAATGCATGTACATATACGTAAAAATTTCCAGATTTTATATTCGAACCACGTATATGCGCCATAATGCAAAGTAGTAATTACAAATAGATTAAATTATTCTTTCAATATCCTTCAAAATCATGTATTCCTTTTGTATAAAGAGAATTGTGGTATGTTGCAAAGGGTTTTATCCGAAATAAGGTTCGATATAATCGATAGATTCTCAAATGGGCACTCTATTGCGTATAATCATGTGTCACTGATTTCTCGACACGAAAGTGGTACATACGGTATCGACGATTGATTGTGTTTATGGTTCTCGCGCGGTATTACATTACAAGCATGGCCGATTAATGAATGGCGTTGCGTATTTACCGTGACTAGTAATTGACGGCTAAATTCGTTAGTGGGTCACGCGCACAATATTCATCGCGACGTACACAGTCGTTCGGACTGCTAATGAGATTTGATAGTAAAGTATTTTTCTCGCAGCCAAAACCATAACCATCGTTAAAATTAATGTTCGGTAATTGCAATGACAACATTTTACCACCGCTCTTGAACAGCGACAAGAATCTCCTTTCCCAATTATTCTCCGTTCCTACTTTCCCAAAAATTTTAATTTTTTCACATATTTCAAACCTGTACCGTTAACCTTGTTAAACCAACCTAAATTTTAGAAATTGAAGGAAAAACAAACCGAGATGCGTGCATTCGACTACGAATTCACGCCTATACGCGAGTATTGCATATTCAACAAATAGAGAGCTACGAATCTCTATTAGGATTACTTTACCGACAATTAGCAATTTAAACAGCTCTTTGAAATGTATAATAAATTAATAATATATCGAATAATAATAAAATCAACTTAAAGGGTCGTTAAAAAAGAAAATTACAAAATAATTACCAACTAAGTTTTCTTACGAAAAATAACTTATAATTGTAGAATAATTGAACTAGAGAACGTATCCTGAATTTTTAACTTCACAATCATTTTTTAAGTTAAGCGACAAATAGTAGCATCTATATAACGACGAAGACCTCATTTTATAAAGAAAGGGACGAATTTGGTGGAATTGTGCATTCGAACAGGAGAAAGGAGCTAATGAAAACCGAATGTGTTCGTCAAATTTGGTATTAGACCGCGAATAAGGTTTAGCGAGATCGTAGTCGGGGGCAAGGGGAGGGATGGAGATTGCAGAATCGAATAGCGGGACAAGTCGCGCGCAATGAGAGGAGAAAGAAAGAGAAAGAGAGACGAAGAAGGTGCACCAACTCTCTCGGTAAAGTGGGGGGTAACGAGTACGAAGCAAATATCTCCCTTCCCCCATTACATCTGACTGTGAGAGCGTGCACGGGTCGGCCGGGTGGGAGGATACCGCGGTACCGATACCTCCACGCGTTCGCGGCGCTGCACTCAAGCGCGGGACGGCTCACGGCCCACAACTATAACATTCGGAGAGTCGCTCATTCACGCCCGAGTGCGCGACGAATACACGCGACAGTCGTAATTGCGCGACTCCCGCCAAACTTCAATTCGCGTAATCCCCTCGCGTGTGCTAAATCAAAATTTGCCCAATTTCCCGAAATCTCGGTTAATTTTTACGCGGTGAGTTTTGAACTACATGTCAATCGCCGTCACACCCCCTGAAGTGATCTTCGGTATTGTTCATTTGACTGTGTCGGATTGGTGAACCCGTGGGAAAAAAGGGAGCGAGCGAGGAAGGAAATCGAGGAACTGAGCCGAGGTGACCGATAAGTTTCGTGAGTGCCGATTTTGTCACATCTGGGCAAAAAATATACGAAAAAAAGCGAACAGTAGCCGATTTTTAGAAGGATACCGTTTACGATCAGTTCCGCGAAGAGGAGTTTTTCCCGTCTTTTTTCAACTGCCGGAGAAGCAATTGGTGACAACAAAAGAGTTAGAGGTAAAAACGATTATTCTCGGTATTCGTTTGTCAAACGGTGGGAAATCGAACGATTTCGTGGGACGCGTTTTACACTCGATATAAAAAATGATCTTAAAATGATCTTACGATGATTACAATGATGCGCAACGACGAATTTGGTCGATTTTTTTACCGATTGCGACGTACGCTACGCGCAGATTAGTTCTAACCAAACTGCAATATATCTTTGACATTTTGGAACGATAACGATAAACGAAAGAAACGACTTCTTTATCGACACACGTCGATCATGTTTAATCTAATGCAAATTTGATTCACGGGGTATAATATCGTGGTCGCGTGACGCGAGTGTATCGCTAGAGCGAATTTACGGGGCACGCATATTTCTCGATACAAGATGCGTAAGAATCTCGTGCGAAATCAGCCGGACTCGCTGAGAGAACGCCGGGAGTTACTCTTCGCGAACACGTAAAAGGCATACACGCTCCGCCATTTCTTATTATCTTTTTATGCCTTTCAGGGAAAACTGTATAACCGACGTTTACAGTTTTCCCTGAAGAGTCGCTCTTCCGAAACGAGAGTAATAATCACCGGCCGAAAGAATTACCCGATACGTTTTTCTTCGGCCCCTCTTACTCGCGGGCGCTCGAATCGTCACGCGTAGAGCGATTCGATTTGATTAACGAGAACAGGATAGACACTCGCTGTTCTCCGCCCTCTTTTATCAAACGTTATCCGCGAGTTATTACACCGTCAGCGTCGTAAGTCACGCGTATGTATACGCTTGCGTTTCTTTTCGTTTTTTCGCTTTTCTTTCTCTCCCGGCGATCTCTCTCCCTACCGGCACGCACTGAAAAATACTCGTAAACATTTCTCGTATATGTAGCTAAATATATATGTATATATGTGTATATATATATATATTCGTCTTATCTGCGATCCTGGCGATACTTACGCGTGCGGCCATCTTGAAAGGAGTCGTCGGACGGTGTTCGATCTATCGGCGAATCTCGCGAATAGGAACGGTCGGGGAGAGGGAAGGAGATCGATGAAGAGAGGTACCGACCCACGAGCCGCGAGATGAAGAAGACAGCCACGCGAGAGTCCATTCGTTCCCTTTGCCCTCTACTTGGAAATTTCGGGATTTTGAGGGTTGCGCTACCCTGAATTTTTCTAGATTCTGATCTTTTTCAGATTTAACATATAGACAAATATTTTATTCACATATACATACAAAGTCAGTGATTTTTGAGCTATCCCACCTTGAATTTTTCTAGACTCTGATATTCTTTCAAATTGAAGATATAAAAAACATATTTCATTCTAATGTCAGCACTTTCTTCTTATTACTCATATCACATAGTAATTAAATACATAATCATATAAGAAATTTAAATTCGAAAGATACTACATCTATATTTTCAACCCTTTCATTGTATCGCATTCTCAGAAGAATCCATAAAAAATTATGTATTCTTTTTTAATGTAAAAAGAATGCAAACGCAAATTTATTGTTTTAATTTACAATTAATGGACAAACGAGAGTGCATATTTATGTCTATCGTATGGGGTGAATCAGACAAATGTGTCCCACTATTCAGGAAATTGAAATTAAAACTGAAATATATTCAACTAATCTTTATTAAGTCATCAGTCTCTAACTGTAAGAAATATAGGATGACAAGGCTGTGAAAAAATTTTTTGTTTTTGTTGATATTATTGTTCTTAGCATTTAAAATTCTGTATAAAATCTGAGAACGGGGCACAATTGCCCGATTCACCCTATATTGATAGACTTGCGTAAGCGTACATATACATTTTTAGCAATCAAAGGGTTAAAAATTGAATCAACAGTATATTTCCCTATAAAAAAACCAATAAATACAATCGAGTCTCGTAAGGCAGCAACTCTTCTCTCATTTAACAGCGATATATCGAGACTGACCACCTTTGATATTCGCTATAACGAGGCTCCGCTTTGCCGAGGGTTGTGAAAAAGTAGCTCGCTGTTTGGTATGGAGTGCAAGTGAAGTGAAAAAAGTTATTACTCAAGTTACGTTCGTTACGTAATAATAGTTTGCACGTTACGACGAGCAGTGTCGAGAGTGCGGCGTGTGTGCGTAACAACGAAAAGCCCGTAACGTTGCGAGGTTATTCCACGCACGTGGGCTATAGAAATTCTCGTACACGTCGGTGCGGTCATTCCGTAAGAGCGATAGATATATAGCTGCATTAAGTTTAACCAACTCATTGGAATCAAAATAATAAATTTTCGAGTAGTTCGTCAACTGACCTTTTCGAAATGGCAAGATTTCTGTTTCTTAATTGGGAACTTTGACTATTAGGACGCACCTTTGACCAAACAATTGGTTCAAGACAGGAAAATCTTTAATCACATATAATCAAGAGACGAGTTTTTGTTGATTATTATCTGAAATTGAATTTTTTTAGGAAAATGTGACGAGGTTTATAGTTTATTAATTATAAATTACATGCTTCTCGACAACCTGAATGTTTAAATTTGCATATTCGAACAAATTATAATTTATTTCCGGGACAATCCACCCTAAAAAGATCTCGTTCTACTTAAAATTCAAAAAGTTGCTTCTTACAAATTTTAGGAAACAAATAACATAGTGGTCAATGTATGAACCAATCTCGACCGCCAAAACTTGAATGACGAAGCAGCAAAAGCTCGAAAAATGACGCCTCGATCGAAATTGATGCCATGCGTGAAAGGAAATTGACAGAGCGGGAAAAAACGGAGCGAAAAAGCGCGACTTTCGCTTTCCGCGAAACCGCACTCGCGGCTAGGATGCCGCGAAAAGGGAAGAGAAAGAGAGGAAGAGCTGTCGTTTACCCGAAAGTATTATTTACTTTAGGCGAGAAAACGAAGGAGCGATGCCGAGTAGATAGAATGGAGCAGAAAAAAAGGGAACTCCACAATGGCTGATCTTCGCGCACGAAGACAATGCACTCGCGCGATTTTTACGTTCTTCGCGGATGAAAAGAATGGGCTAAGAAAAAAAAAAGAAGCGGCAAGAGTTGCATACAGAATGGCTTTCCCGCGAACCCGTGGCATAGCGGAGGAATTCAAGTGGTTTCGGTTTTCTTACAATGTTCTTTTTCTCTACTCTCCCACCGACCGAGAAAATTGCTTCGACAAATATCCCATTCCAAATCGAAATTGCAGTTCCATTTTAATTCGGAAACAAGCCAAGAGTACAATAAGAAACGAGTTCTTAGTAGTCGCCAATTATCAAAATCCAGAATTCAGGAAGTCGTACGCAATTTGCAATTGTTGGATAGAAAATGGAAAGGTTTCCGTAAAAATGACGTTCCCGTTCTAAAATATCGACTCGCGAGAGCACCGAGATGAGCAAATATTCTTCATTTCGCGGCGTGTAATTGGAATTTCAAATTTATTCGGCCCTTTTTCTCTCTCGGCGGGTAGCGCGAGGATGTAACGAGGCCATTAGGTACGGTGTGACTAGACTCTTTCTTTTCATACAAAAATTAATATGCGCGGTTGAAAATCGCGAATTCACGGCGCGATCGCAAGCGCCCACTGATAATTTGATCCCCCGCGCGCGCGCGCGAGCCGTGCACGCTGCGAAATAGTGGTTTAATAAGCCAACCGCTTCCCTTTTATGCGCGCCAACGTAACAATAGCTACCACCTCCCCGTGCCTCTCGGTTGCATTTTTATTGCCCCGTAATGAGAGCACATGGGCTCTTCGCGAGCCAGATCGCCGTACTCGATAAGCTCTCGCCGAGAGTTCGTCGAGAGTGACGACGTCTATTCGACTTTTCCATTAACCGAGACGAAATTTTCAATTTATTTCTCTTCGTTATGAGCATAATTTTGCACATTACGAATGCGGGAAAAGTCTTTCCATTCGCAAACCAGAGAAAGCAAAGTACAGCACTGTTATGGCAATGATAAGTACACTGGGGAAAAATTTTGTTGAACCAAAATGTGCATTCTCGTATTGCCAACTCTAACAAATATTTTGTTGGACGAACGATTGTTTTATCGTGCAGCCAGAATATTATTTTGGAAATATAAGAATGTACATTTCGGTTCAACATAATTTTTTTTCGGTGTGGACTGTAATAACTGAAATAAAATTTAACACATTCCTTCAGTTGCGTTGATTGCAACAATTTAACAATGAAATTTGTCAAGTTTCGATTCGAAACGAATAAGATATCGCAATGGAAATTTCGCGGATTTTCGCGTTTCGATCGGATCGATCCTCTCCCTGGCTGTTTTCCGGATCATCGAGCGAGTGTATATACAAATTCGCCCCGGAACGCGGAAAATCTCGCTCGCGCATTCGAAACTGTAACGAATCCTTAACGATCGAGCGGTACAATCGAAGAATCATCTTCTCTCCCTCTTTCTCTCTTTCTCTCTCTCTCGATCCGTTAGTCGGACGCGCGCGATATTCCGTGGGGCCCCGAGGCGAAAAGCGTCGAAAACGGCCGAGTGTGGAGGAATATGACCGCGCGGAATGCCAGGGAAACGGTAGGGGAGCGTTTAACGCGCCGTGACGCTACCCCGTTATAGTTCGTCCTTCTCGCGCTCTTCCGAAATTTCTTTGCGACTAGACAACCTCGTCTTTTCGCTTTTCAACAATCATTTTTATCGCTAAACTTAACGTACTGCAATTCTCGTGAAAAAGTCTTTCAATACAATCGCATTCTCAACTTTTATATCTTTTTTTTTCTATAAAGTAATCAGTAATGAAACGTAAAATTCAGTATAAACGTTAAAATATAGATATTTTCAATACGAATGCACCTGAAGTGAAATTTTACAAAATTTAACTTCATGGCCTCGAATCAGCCTGACACTCGCATTTTGAGTGCATCTGTAATTAAAAATGTATTCTACTGACCAAAGTTCAGACTCGTCGGATTTCGGATAAGAAAAATCTTTCGCGTTCTAAATACAGATTATTCAGAGGGAAGAATCGTCTTAATTACAAATTTTTTACTAGTGAGAAAAATCAAAGAGAATTGTCAAACGATAATTTGATCAAAAATAATTAAATTCAATCGAGCCGGTGATCATTTTAAACAGGATGATTCAACTTCCAAAATGATCGCTCTATCTGAATTTGATCATTTTTAGCTAATATCGTTATTTGAAAATTATTGTTCCCTTAATTTTTTAAGGAGTGTGTTTTCGAAAATAATTTCTGATAAAATCCATATAGAGTATAGGAAGTTTGATGCTCGGTATGTACGGTCTGTGAATACTCGTTGCTAGTACGCGGGATGCCGGGAGCTTTATCTCCCTTATACACACCGAACGCACAGGGGACTTTCACGGCCAGACTACGCGTTCCCGTTCTTCTCCACCTGCCTCGCCCATATTCCCTTCCTCCTCGATTATCGCAATCCCGTTCGCGCTCACCTCTCGGCGGATCGATCGGTATACGAACCGAGGAAGCTTACGCAAGATCGATTTAGGCGGTTTTATCTCGTATTTGACAAAGAGAAACACGGAGGAAGGAATTTATTCGAAAAACTTGTGTACCTTACGCGGTAAGATGAGATGTGTAATGTGATGTTTAAAACTCTTGTTGATTATTTAACATTTACAATTATTAATTTAACATATGCAAATTATTCAATCGTTATTTCTTCTAGAAATTACATATTATTTACAAAAAATGAGTATGTACAATAATAATATAATTTGTTTGATATTTGAATATTTGGTTGTAGAATTTCATACAAAATCTATTTTCACATGATCGTAATTTAAAAATGTAACTTCAACATGTTATTTATGTCACTGAACACACATGTTACATTTTAGCATAAATATGTTGAAAAGTTATATATGGACTTCCAAAGACAATCGATTTATGTTGAATCGATTCCATTTTTTTAACGTTTACGGTTAATGGTAACGCCGAGAAGGAAGAGGGAGGTGGAGGGATCTATGAAGAAGATCGAGAGACGGGGAGCGTGGACGCGCGGCCTCGGAGCCGAGCTATACACGTCGCGGAAGTCCCGTTTAACCTTTCGAACTCTGATTTACGAAGCATCCCCCACCTACTCGGTATTAGAGTATTCGTTCTGCTTGGCTTTCACGAGACTCTCGATGCATAACTATCTCAACGGTAAAGCCGAGCGGCGATTTTGCATAACGAAAAAGAATCGCGAAAAACGATAAAGATAATATATTCGGCGCCCGCTCGGATATTGCCGCGGTTTGTTATTTTCCAATGGGCATCGCGAGACTCGTTGCATTTTCGTACACGCGCGCTAACACGCTCGGGAGTTTCGAAAGGCGCGACACATGTGCCTTATGGTGCCAGCTTGCGTAAGAGAAAACCGAACGCTGTTTAAACCCCGTCGATAAATGAGCGCACACGCCGCTTCTACGCAAATACTCGCTCAAAATCTACCAGGAAACGATCGTTTTTGTCCCCAAGGTGATTTACGAGGCAAACCCTAATCGATCGATCTGCATATCAGAGGTCTTCCGTAATTTCTATATTCTTCTCGTGCATCGAGTCGTTAATTTGCGCCATCCAAGGCTTTTTTACGGAGCTAATCTGTCTTCGAATGTTCGTAATCGGAAAATGGTTGTTAAGGTCACAGGAAAAGCTTTCGCAATGAAAACTGGAAAATTTCACGTTAGCTATTCAATCTATTGTTGCACTTTCTAAAATTGTATCAGTGGAATTAGTTAAAATTGACATACTCAATACCGTTATTACAGCCCATAGCCATTTGCTGTGTAAACATTTTTTAAGTGTACCGTTCAAAAATTTCACTAATTTTAGAAAGCATACATCAAAACTCGATTCACTACTCGCTTCGGTACACGATAACGTAAAATGATTGAGCTGAAAATAAGAATACGAGTTTAAAAAAGATAGTAAATTTTAATAACGTCATGACAACATTGTAGTTTGTACATTGTTGATAGTTTGTGTATTGTAGTTGTGAGCAGTCTCAACAGCACGACATTTTACGCGTCGATCGGATTTCATCTGGACGCTGATCGCGAAATAGCGGTACCGGCGAGACTCTTCCTCCCCACTGCTCGCGGTATATTCCCGAGAAATGATTATCCTTCGAAAGGATCTGCATTCCGCGAGCCGGTCTCCTTTTAGCAAGGACGGGCGCGGCAATTTCAATGCGATTGCGTAACTCGCGTGTATGCACGCGCGCGAGAGAGTTGCCGAGAGAGGCCCACCGGCAGCCATTGCTCGCGAATACGTACACACAGACACACACACACTCGCTCTCGCTCACCGTGATTATATTGCGAATGCAACACGCGGATCGCGAACCTTATCGATTATGTTCCCATGGGGGCTATTGTCCGAGCATTTTTTTCTCTCCTCTCGATTATTTTCCCGTGGCTTTTTTTTCCTTTTAGCTTCTCGCGTAAAACCAACGCGAGAGAAAAAGCGTTTTTATAGCGAGTTATTAAATTAAGGCCCGAAAAAGGCGAATTGTAAATTACGTGCTCGAGAAATTTCGGTTTCTCGCGAACGAGATTAGCGAAGTTAGAAAATGAATGAACGAATCGGCCAATTTACCTTTTCCGTCGAATAAGGTGCGTGAGCCCGCGCGCGCTCGCAGAAAACACACGTACAAATGTGTGTCAGGGGAAAGTAAGCGAGAGACGCTCGATCTCGAGTGCGTGGATCGAATGGCCATCCCCGGCTGCGTGAGCGAGCGCTCGCGTGTTGTGAAAAACTCGTTAGAAAAGTCATTACCATCCGTGACCACTGGAGAAGCTGAAGGAGATTCTTCTTCCAGGAACCCGGAGCGCTGCGCTGATAACAATACCGAAGGCTACGAAGACAAGAGCTTTCTAAACGCAAAAATATCTCGAGCAATTATTTTATTCAATTGACAATATTTAGTTGGCCCGAACAAATTTTTTCTTGTTGAGCTACCAGGGGAAAATTATTTTCGGCATTAGTTTTGCTCTGATAGTTTTAAATTAACTCATTTTCGAAAAAATAATCCAACTTTTTTTTGTTATTATATGCTGTGAAACGTAAATTAATTTTTTCGGCGCAAAGATCATTTTACCTGGTCAAAAAAGCTAAAGTAATCAGGAGCAGAGAAGAGAGCGTAAGAAAAAAAACGACGATAAATTTTGTCGTAATAATTGATTCGAACTCTCGTTGCTAAAATTTCCAGAGCATTATATGCTAAAACAAATTTCTATTTTCTACGTGATCCGATGCGTGAAACACGAAGATCGGAGTCTCGTGTCGATGCGATGCGTGATTAAAGTTATGCATTGAAACTTTCAACGATTTCAACAATTCATGTGAAGTCATGAAAAGCCATAAATTTTAAAATTTGCATAACTTCTACATAATTAACGATTTAAATAGAGCCCAGAATTAATGACGCTGTATAAAATAAAAAATGAAATTAATTAAAACAATACGTGCGTTCAACGCACCTTGAATCGATTAAAGGGGTACACTCGTCATTTTTAAACGACTGTATCTCAATTGAGAATCGTTAAATCGAACAATCAACCATTTAAAGAGGAAAATTTGAGTCTCAAAATGATCACTTAATTGTTCGAATTTGATTATTTTTTTCAAAGATACAACTGTCCGAAAATGATAACTATCACCTCAATTTTTTCCGAGGAGTGTACACGTAGCGCATCGAACGTATCGAAAACTGTCTCGTCCGAGAAGGCAGAGAGGCAGAGCCGCAGGAGCGGACAATAAGCCACCGTACAATCTTCTGAATTGTATGGGAGCAAGGGAGCCGGCGAGGCACGGGCATTCCGCGTCCTCGACGAGCTATATTCCGAGTCTATAAGTGATCTTAATGACCGCCGGGGGCTATAAACTCCCGAGATTCCACGCACGGAGATCCACGAATCGGTGGCCGATACCGCGCGCCGAGCCAATATAATGACCGATAATGACGTTCGGCCCGCGAGCGAAATTTCTCGGACGCGCGATAAACGATTGACCCCTCGGAGAAAGAGTATCTTGTTAACGCAAAACGGTCCTTCCTCGCGCTCTTTCCTCAATTCCTCGGCTTCGGTCTGGACGCGAGAAATTCCGTCGCGTTTAGCACCTTGCGAGCCTACTCGCTTCTAGAGGGAGATGGAGAGAGAGATCAATTTCATTTGCCGTAGCGAGGCTCTAGGACAAATGCAGATGAGCAATCTCTCTACACTGCAAATAACATTTTGTACTCAATATTCATTTGCATACGCTCGAATAAATACTTAATTTGCTAGAAAAAATAATTGTTTGTATACCGATTTTATTTCTACCAATATTTAATCATTTTAAACAATTTCATCGGATCAAAGATTTATTTTTAAATAAATATCAAGTAGCAAAAAAAAATTTTTTTTTGTGTGTATCGAATTTTGAAATGCACGATGTGTACGAGAAATATAATAAAATAAAGTAAAAAGAAAAATCAATTCGGCAGAGTTTCATGCCAAAAATGTAGTGCTCACAATATGAAATACAAAAAATAAAAGATGAATAAGACGGAATAAAAGATGAACGCATATACAAAAGAGAGAGAGAGATAGAGAGAGCAGGCCTTTTCGGGATTTCGCGAGTGGGACTCTCGGCATCGGCTTTCGTGCGAAAATATGGAGGACCGGTTACTCGTCGTCTTCGACGACCTCGATCGCTCTCTCGCGAGTGTTCGCCTCCGTCCGCGGAATGTGCGCGCAACGCGAACAAAGGGAAAGTGACTCTCCCTCGACAAGTGCGCGTGCGAAAATCGACGTTATCGAACTCTGGTTTTCCTCGGTTTTCGATCCACTCGATAGCGATGTTGGCGAAATCACGTACAAACGAACTCCTGACAAGTTAGCACCTCAACGGTGAAAAATAGATTTTCCATTTCAACCCTTTGACATTTCCAATTTAGAAAAAGTTTTATCCATTTCTGTAAAATTAAATGTGGTATTAGCTCCGATTTCTGAATTTTCATAAATAATTTTTCATACGAGATAAAATGTAAGAAGACCTTTAAACTGTAAGATTTCAAAAAGTGATAGTACAGAACGAGATTGATTTTTCTAATAATTTAAAATTGTTAAATTATATGGAGTGCGAGTGGCCATAAAAATTTCATTTTTCACCATTCAAATACTAACTCGGTAGTGGTTACAACCGAATTGGCTGAATGCTCCGACTGATGCGGTGGGCGGTTTTTAATTCGCTACAGTCTCTCGGGCCGGCGAGTTCGCACGTCTAATTGCGTTATCTACCTTCGTAAAAGGACGTCGAGAAAACGAGAGTAACGAGGGAGTGCGAAGTACGAAGGCAGCGTTAATCGCTCTGCACTTTGGAAGATGGATATCGAAATTCCTACTGTAAATAGAATTATTTTATATATTCTTATAACAATCTTATAACAGTTGCATTACTTTAATATTAATTTTGAAGAAATACTTTTGGGAATAAACCTACACTGAAAACAAAAGTTTGTTGAATTTACTTCATATTTATTTGCAAACGTACAAATAAATATTAGAATAATTGAATAAATTATGTGTTTCAATTGAAGATGCTAGTTTCAAATAATATTACTTCATTCGTACTCTTAATTTATTCCAGTAAATAGTTTGTTTCTATTTTCTCAAATAAATATTAAGCTGAAATAAACTTCTCAAACACGTAGTGTGATGTCATGTACATGTTAACGAGTAGCATAACAGGGATGCCGATTTTCCACAAATTCAGAACTTTCTCGCAGTCTTATGTGTCGCTATCGAGATAAACACGCAGCAAGCGTGCTCGCGGGGTATAGATTCTAATTAACGAACCCGTGTCTCACGAAGCCCTGTGCCAACTTCCCTGAGAACGCGCGTATACACATCCTAGAAGGAAGGAACTGAGTCGAGGCCCTCTGACTCCTGGATGTCATATACATATGCTTCCTTTTTTTCTTTTCTCACTTCTCGCGACTGTTCCGTAACTCTGTAGGAGATTAAACGGACAAAGACGTAGAAGATTGGTAATTGAATCAGTCGTAACGTACGTTATTCTTTCTAATGAGAGATGACACTCGAGTAAATCTCGTTACAATTTCATACTAATTATTCGACTTGAAATGACATTTGGTCGAGTTTTTAGCAGTAACTTTCTATGAAGATCAAACGGACAAAGAGGTAGAAGATTAATAATTGAATCAGTCGTAATTATTCCATCTAACGAGAGATGACACTCTTATTACAATTTCATACTATTTATTATTTATTTCAAAAATGACATGTAGTCGAGTTCTTAACGGTACCATCCTCGAAAGACGAAAACCTTTCGAGGACTGATGATGATGACGAGATGACGCAACCGCTTAGATATTATCATCCCGTAATAATTACGCGTATAGAGCCGCACGCACGGTGCTCTCTTGTTCTCTTACTTACCGGTCCCGTAAGACTTTTTTTGGCGAAAATTCGCCGTGGCCAAAGTGTCTCGTGAATCTGCCCGCTCGCGATAGTCCCCTCGAGTTCCTAAAGCGGAAAGGTGCGAGAGGGAGAAAGAGAAAGAGAGATAGAAGAAAAACCCTCTTCGCGCGCATTCCGTACACGGAGAGCCGCGCTTCCTGAAATTGGATAGCGTCTCGCGGAATTATGAGTGGCTCGAGAACAGCGAACAAGAGGAAGAGAGACGGGAAGAGAGAAAAGGATCTTTAGGTTTCTCGATATCGCCGGACAGGTTTTGCAAATGTAAACGGAGCCGGCAACGAGATCGAGTTCTTTTCCGAAAGAGTTCAACTCTCCTGATGGCGTTATCGGAATCATCGATACGAGCCGTGCGCTTTGTTAAGAACTTTCTCGCGTATCATTGTTCCCTCTGCGTTCGAAAGCTGTCGCATCTCGGTACTGCTCGCTCGCTTACACAGCGTGTTTCAGGATTACAGCACTAAAAGACTGAAAAATTCCAAAAAGAAAAGTATCGAGGAAATTTTCCGCGTTACGAGCATTTCTCATAACTCAGACTAACCATGGACAATTAATTTTAGCTTCATATAATTTCATAGTTAATCATACGAAAGAAGATGCATTTATCGACGCGAGTTGACATTATTCAACATTTATTCTAGCCACGCCCATAGAAATAAAAGTCTTTTGATTGGTTAGTAAAAAGTCGAAATAGCTCGGAAATTGTGCATCGTAATTCTGGAACACCCCGCGTACGCGAGTTTGGTGATTGACGTTTCGTTTCCGCTCTTGACTGAGTTTTCGTTCTCGTGTATCGAAGAAAAAAACCGGACTTGCTCTTTTTCTCTCTCCCTCACGTTTCACTCTGAATTTGCTTTCTACCGAAGGCGATAAGAGCCGTCGCAAGTAGTACACTCTCGATTATTTTTGCCACTCATGGTATTAGATTAATCGAGCAAATATCATTATTGCCCAGATTTCACCCGAGTGTACGTCCACTTGACATAGAAACGGCAAGTGATTTTCAACGGGTCTAATATCGAAATATTAATTTCCCCATCAGATTTAATAACTCTTGAATTACCAACAGCGAAAGGTGTTAATTATGCCGCTCGGAAAAATAAACTCTAACAAATATTCCTGCACTGAAAATAAAAATTTGTCAAACGTACTTAATTATTTTTATATTTTCAAATAAATATTAGGTAGATTCTGCGGATTCCTAGTTTCAGTGCATTAAATTTAACAAATTGTTAAATTAGTTTATCAAAAATAATTAGTAACAATAATAGAGTGGTATCGATAAAATTCACTTCTTAGATCAATTCGATTCGAAATTAATCAGTCAATTTTCGCGCCAGTTCAATCAACCCTTTTCATCGGTCGATAAATCCCGCCCAAGTTGAAAACCCGATAACCCGATAAATCGTTGCTTAATATTTTGGGGCGATCGTGGGGGCGATAAGAGGATTTAATATCCACCCTCGGACACGCGGTGCCTGTACAGTTACGCGAGTCTCATTGTGCAAGAGCGAATCCGTCCGACGAGTCCCTACCATTCGCGTTTTACGGCGTTTTACGGCGTTTGGCGTTTCACGGTGGCCGTCTAGCCGCAGGGTCGATGACCTCCTCGTCGTTCGTCGAGAGAGCGCTCGCGCGCGCGCCTAACACTCCTAGAGGCACCCAAGTAGCCGTAACGATTGTCATTCGCGGAAGTCGCGGGAGCCCGCGAATCAGAAACGCATCCGCGTGTTCGTCGCAAGGACACCCACGGCACCTCGCGTCGCGCAGCCTTGACTTTTACGAGCCAACTAGTGTTTCACTCGCACCTCTCGCGCACCACCGCCTCCTCCCCCCGTTGTCCCGTTAGAGCCTCCGTGGCGATTCATTTCCTCCGATCAATGGGAAAATTCGATCGATCCGTGACGGCGGGCATTCTTGCACTGGGCGAGTAGTAGCAAATTCCAATTTTCTTGAATTTATTTAATGTTCGTTCAAAAATGTTTATCAGTAAAAATAAACTTCTCGAAAAAATTATAAAAAGGGACGTTTATCATTCTTAAACAGCTAAGTCTTATGTGTGCAATGTTAGCCCTCCATTCTTGAAAAATGAATCATCTAAAGCTTGTAATAAATCTTATTCCGTTTTACTATATTTTGCGACTCCCACAAAAATGTAAAGATTTAAAAAAGTTAAAACAATGAATAAAATATATATTTATGTTTAAATCACTTGATTTAAGATTTCTGGAGCGATCTCGTTGCCTAGAGCTTCATAAAATATAACTAATTAAAGGAAATAAGATTTCGGGAAAACTTTCTCGCAAGTTTTCACAGAACTCGGATACTATATAACCATGCCGCTGATACGTAACTCTTTTCCTTACAATGACGGGTACAGGCAACGAGAATAATCGAGAAGTCACAGACTGTATACATTTAAAAAATTTTTTTTAACTTTTAAGTTTTTTATAGTGGATGTCGCTCAATAATATACAAATAGGGTATAATTTAGTACAATTTCTTTTGAGTCGCGTATATATTATTATTATTCGTAATAAATGTGCCTTGTTTGTATAAAATTAAAATTGATGCAATAAGAGAATCGCTACTATCGCGATTGTTAAGATAATAAATTCGAGCGCACACGTTCGCTTTCGTATAAAATCATAATAATGGAATTCTTGAGAAGAATAGAGTTTGAGCGCACTAGAGCTATTATTTTTAGCTTCTCGAGATATGGACGTCTCGTATGAAAAAATGCGAAATAGCGGTTGATTTATCTGTTATCTCGTGGCTCGTATTCTACTTTCCTAATAAACGAGGTGTGTAATTAGGCGTTAAAGGCAATAATCACGCGAGTCTCGGTATCTCGATCGGTATCGATGGGAAATTATTCGTTCCCGTTTTTGACTTGTTCCCTTTTTCTATCTCCTACTGACATCTTCTGCATCGGAACGGGTCCCGTATTACGGATCCCGCGACGCGAGACCGTTGCTCGCGCATCTCTACAGCTGCTTCGAGATATTCACGGATAATGAGATACCTACCTGTTGTCCACTCGCATGCGATTATACCCGCTGCAACTTCATCCGAGGGAATTTTTCAGTCTCCTAGCGTTATTTAATTGTCTTTAATTTTTAGACTCGGGTGACATTTCGGAACGCAAACAGAGTGGAAAAGTTCGCAAATAGAAACGCGAATCCACGACGCATCTCAAATTGTTAGCTTAGTCTATTTCGACTTGCAAAAAATGCGTCTTACGAAAGAAAAGACTATGCAATTTTATGAACACATTACAGATAATGGCGAACGAAAATCATTTGAAATTTTGTCGATTATAGTTGATTATATTTTCATTTAACATCGCTAGAAAGTATCGTGTACGCTGAGAGAACAATTTGTCGAAGCTGCTGGATATTTATTTGAAAACACAGAAATAAATATTTAACTCGATAAAATTATCTTTTAAAATCATTGAATGTTAGTAGATATAAAATTGGTATTAAAATCATCATTTTGTCTAACAAATTGAATATCTGAATACACGCGAATGAATGTCGAGTACATTTAACAAATTTTGTTTACATTGTAAGTATTTTTGGTCCGAAATAAACCTGAAATTTCTACTCTGGGTGTTACACTGGCCAAAGATGAAGATAATAGGGACGGAGTAAGCGACTCGCGCTGGGATTACGGAGTAGGTGATAAGAGAGACAGAATGTATGAAACACGCCGATGACCTTTGCCGTCACAACACACGTATGTGGTAGAAATGCGCGTTGCGAGGCACAGGTGGGTAAAGCCGCTATCACTCTCCTCTCTTTCTCCCTCTTTCTCTCTCGATTCTCGCTCCACGCCTCGTAGAACCTCTCGGCGCTCATTGTTCGCTCGCGAGTGCGCGATAAAACTGATTTATTCGACGGAAGAGCCACGAAACAGCTGTGCGATGTATATGGCGCTAGTGCCAGCCGTGTTGTTCGTAACGCAACATCGCGCGCGACCGACAAGGTCTCTCCGTCTTTATTTCTCAAAGGGAGCCAAGATGTAATTTAATTTACGGTCCGAGCAAATTGTCAGCACGTGCCTCGAGAGTATAGCCGAGTTTGCGTCTCGATCGATGGGGAAAAATGGACTGATCGATTTTCAAAAACTGATCTCTCTATATACACTCATTTTACGACAAGCAAGTCGAAAACAGTACGATATTGGTCTTTTAAATATGACGAGAATGAATCTATACACCGAAAGAATGGTTGAAGCTAATTGATATTTATTTGAAAATATATAGAAATAAATATTTAATTAGATAAAATTAATTGTCGTTTGAAATGATTAAATAAAATTTTTGGATCAATTATTTAGTCTGTAAAATTAAATGTTTATTTGAACGTATGCAAATAAATATTGAGTAAATTCAGCAAAATTTTATTCACAGTCTACTTTTTTGAATGTATAAAGTTTGAGCTTTCTGTGAAATTCCAGAGAACGTTGAATCGAAAACACAATAATGCGGATTAACTCTCATGGATTTGAATGGCATTTCAACGACTAGATACGCCCACTCTCGCGCTATTATATTCATTCTTCTAGCCTATCGAGGGTCGTTTCGGAATAATTCGCAATGAGGGTGGTGTGAATAAGAGAACGACTTCGGGGGGGATAATAAGAACTCGCTGATTATCATCACTTTGCATAAGTCACTTTCACTGTTCGCGCTTTCCAATTCTTTCGTACACCGAAGAGGAATTTATGCACGCGGGCACCCGTGGAAGTCGTCGACTCTGCACCGACTATCGCCATTTTCCATCGTTTTTACACGCGATCGTGTAAAACCGGCGCGGGAACCCAGACTGAGGTAATTGTCGATTGTCTACTCCTCTCGTCTCTCTTTCAACGCGTTTGCAATAATTTTCTAACAAGAAAACGAGTAATGGATCATCGGTATCTATCCGAGTTATCAAATTTGTGTTAATATAGTGTAGAGGCATTTTATCTTAGGAATATCGGACGCAGCAAAAAAATTGTCCATTCTTAATTAAGGAGACACTCGTCATCTTCAAATGACTGTATCTCAACTAGGAATCATTGAATCGAATCGAACAAGCAATCATTTAAGGAAGAAAATTCAAATTTTAAAATAATCACTTGATTGATTGAATTGGACCTGAGGTACAGCTGTCTAAAAATGATAACTGTCTTCTCAATTTTTTGGTGGTGTGTAGCTATTTCACAGCTTCTTGGGAATAGCGAGAGGAACGCCTATCTATAGATAGACGAGGTAGGATAGGATTTCGATACGTGACCTCACGAAGGAAGGGAGCGCGCGAGCAGCAATTGTTTCGCTCTCAAACTCGCCCTCGACACAATATCTTACTTTCACTTTTTAACGATGCCGACGATCTGCTCACGTGTTTCGAGAGTACCGGCTACTCGAGAAGAGAGCGTGAAAAGGAGCGATAAATAGGTGACCTATACCCGTTACAGTCGTCAGCCGATAACTCGAAGAGCAATTTCGATCAGCTGAGCTGGCGAGCTTTGCTCGTTAATAACGCGTCGCTTCGTAGGCGAGGGAAAGAAACACCGCTCCCCCTTATTTGCCTTGCCCACTCGCACGTAGCTTCTCCATTATACGCAAATTGCGCGTCATACGAGAGTGCGAGAGAGAGCAGGTAGTACGCAATCGCAGAAGCGCGTGTTGTGCCAACAGGTGAATAACGAAAGTTGGGAGCTCAAGGAGCCGTGAATCCTACGCGCTTCTTTCGCGAGAGAGCGCGAGGTTTATAGCTATGCTGAAGAAGCCGCGAGAGTGTCCTCGAAGGACAAGAGAGTGCGTTCTTCGCTCCGAGATGAAGGTGTGGTACACCTCTGCCATGTGTCATAATCTCACGATTTTTCATCGATTCGGTCACACACATTCCCGCAGAAATGTTTAATTGACTTAATTAATATATGTTGCGTAATACTCGGTAATGTAATGACTGATGTTAAAACTGATATATCCCATTTTCCCATTCTCGAAATATTTACGGTATTCTTAATTACTCACTCACGAGAGTTAACAAACCAGCAAATATTTCGTATTAATTAAAAGAATTGCACATTGTGTTATTTAAATTTCTCGTCTTGAGTTCGATTTAGAAAGTGTTTCATATCGAGGAATTCAATTCAATATAATGCAGTATTAACACAATTGCGGTATGTATTTCATTTACAGTCACGTGTATTTGATCTCCGACAAAAACTCGACATCATAAAATTTTCAATTACATCCTTAAACATTCTTGATCGATTTACAGTGTTTGCAAATACATATCTGCTTACATATTCGATCGAATTAAACGTTTTTTTGTGAAAAAAATTTGATTGATTGAGTACTCGTACAGAAAATTGACAAATCGTGCGTGATTTGTACCGAACTCGAAAAACAGCTGATCCATTCGGGATACAATAATGATAATAATAACGTCATTCACAATGTGAATAATATTTGAAGAGGGAGAGAGAGAGAGAAAGGGAATACTCTAGTACATTCAGTTCCCGTATAACGGGAAAACTAACTGGAAAGAGGATAAACGATTAAAACCGAACGAATTTTTCACCACTTTGACTCGTAAGTAAATTGCTATGTACTCGTATACATTTAGTTCATTGGAATTCTGTTACCGTCTACTTAACGGAGATTCAGTTGACCGAGCCCGCACAAGCCTCACGCGCGACGATTAGAGAATCTAATTCCACTCAATTATAGATGAACAATCCGAGTTCTCACTTCGCCAAGTTTCGCGACTATTCATTACGTAGGTGTTAGAGTGTTTATACTTTTAACGAAAAGATAAAAATAACTGAAATTTGTTCATTTGAGAAATTTTTCATGCTATAATTATAAACTATATTTTTGACAGATTTACTTGAAAGTTGATCAAACTGATTGGCAATTTTCATTAAAGTTTTAAATATGTATAGTATAAAAACATAATGTAAAATGAAATAATATTCGTAATTTCTAAATGGCATTTTGCAGCTAATTGGTGATGTATACACTTGAATAGTTAGAAAGGTATTATAAATACGCAATGTAATCGACGTATTAAAATATCAAAACGTCAAAATCTTGACAAGGTTATTAATTAATAACGATCCGAAGATTCCCAGGTGAAAAAAAAGCTCTCGGTTTCTCTGCCTCGACGATTTGTCAGAGACGAGTATCGGTCGCGAAATCGTATGAGTGTGCAAGAAACGGCTATAATATCCCGTTGTGATAAATATCTTCCCGATACGTTCCTCGTTTCTCTCTTACTCGCAAGAAAGTTGATAATGAGCGCTCGAACCGAACCGAAAGAAAGTCGAATAAGATAAATTAAAGAGTTGCGGTTTTGAAAGAACTTTATAAAATCGTCGCATGCGGAAGCAATGTTTATACCAACATTGAGAAAAAAGTGTTTGTCGGATCAATAAAACATTATTTTTTAATTATCACGAATATTTCAACGATTCGATGACATAATTTTATTCTTTTCTTATCACAGCAAGAAGTTAACTGCGTGTTATTTTTCGATCGATATAGAAAAATAGCTCGAGTTTTCTATCGCGAGTTGCGACACACGCCCGTATCGTATACCTTCGTACTTTTCATTATTCTCGACCTAATTTTCAGTAACGGGATCGAAAAACAGTTTTCTCCACGTTTCAATCAAATTGATGATTCTTTGTAATAAAACGATTATCAGACGATACACTTATGTTATGCGCTTTATCTTCTATGTCCTATCTATCTATCTTATGTTCGTGTTCCCACCGTTAAGGAAACTAAAGCAATAATGCCTTCTAAAATCAAAGCATTTGAACTAATTTTTCGAATCAGAGATTGTTTTCAAATTTACCGATCATAAGTATGATCCTAATAGTGAGTTATTTTGAATGAAATTTATTTAGATTTCTTTTTTAATTCGAACTAATCAATCGGTTTATAGATTTCACTGATATTGCTAATTACTTTTCGTTATTATTGGTATATTTAGCACTATTCATATTGATGATATACCACCAAGCGATAATGTATTTCCACCGATCCAATTTCAGATAATACAGATTTTTACGAATACATCGATTTTACTCGAGCTAGCCATTCATTGCTCCAAACGTCTCACATTCACAGCCTTCAGAGAACCAAAAAAAAAAAGATAGAAAAACGGCGTTGCTCGACGAAAATTTCAAGTCTCATTGTTTCTAATGGATTTATTATCGATTAAAACTGTACCCCGTTTTTTTCATCTATCGCTTTTGAATAGAATTCGTGGCGGGGAGAATAAAAGTAACTCGTCTCTCTCAAAACGACCCCACGACTACCATTAAGATAATCACAGGCCGCTCATCGAGCGCGGTTTCTTATCTCCGCGACGCGTTTTCCAATTGCCCGCTCGCCTCATTCGGAAGGGAAGTAAAAAAAAGAAAAAAGAAAAATAGTCGCTTAACGAGCTCGATGGAATTCGAACAGGAGAGACCGCGCGATCTCGCGTGAAAGCCGGTATACATATGCCGTCCATACACCGCGACTCGTCCGAATTGAGCTATCGAATGAGCTTTCGATATTTTCAATCGCGGCGGGATAGCTGTCGCTGCGAGTAGGAAAAATCTAACTACAATACAAAGTAAACAACGACGTGTACCTACTATAACGAGATATTCTAGCGCACACTGGCGTAAAAGAGCTCCGTGAGAGTTGCAAACTATATTTATCCCCCACCCTGTGCATCTCTCTCTCCCTCCCTCTCTCTTTCTTTCTCGCTCTTTCCTTCCCCTCCGCGACTTTCCTTCCGCATTCTGAAATTCCGCGCTCAAGTCGGCCATGATTTCTAATGGCAGCCGCGAGCTGCTGGGAGAGGAGGACTCTTTATTCGTATTTCACCTTACGAGACAAGAATCTCATTCTCGAACGACCTTCGCGGTCATGGACTCTCGGGCGCCCCTCCATCGGCCGACGCGAATGAAACGCGACGAGGAGTGTGTACGAGCTCCCTGGCGTAATCGCTCGGGTTTACCTAGGTCGCCACTTGAAATTCCGTAGCGAGCAACGGGGCAACGAGCAATGGGCGAGCCGCGCTTGCATCTGACCCAGATACCGTCGGATACCAGATGCGCGCAATACCGAACCTCTTTCGCGAACCGAGTCTCGTCAATGCCTCTTATCTATTTTTATATATCGAGGCTGTTGTCGCAGTCATTTCGATACAGACGATAAATTGTTAAGAATCCATTAGAAACGCGAGGAATTGAAGCGTGGTCCAAGAATTCATTAGAAACATTAAATGTATCCAGATGTTCTTCTGAACATTTCATAACAGCATTTTACCCTGTTAAATTTGTCTTAAAAATTTTAACTTGACGACGTTTCAAGTTTCTTGTCTCTTATAATAACTCAAAAAACTTAAGGAAACACTCGTAACGTACGATTATAATTCGGCTAAGACCGATTGAACCGAATCAGGATGATCATTCTAAAGGGTAAACTTCAAGTTTTAAAATGATCACATGAGCATGAATTTGATCATGCTTAGCCAAGATACAGACCTTTGAAAAAGATGTCCTCTTAATTTTGTTGAGAAGTGTACGAAGAGTCAATATAATACTTTTGAGTAAAAATATTATTTACAATATTAAATTATTGAATTTCATATAATTCGTGCCACATAGTTTTTAAGTCAGAAGTTATTTTGTCGAAGTATTATCTGACGATAGCCGTGCTCATAATTTTAACGAAAGATGAATTTCGATGAGAATAATCGATGGTTTTCGGTAATGAAATAATTATTCAGCGCTGACCTTGAATAGTCGCATAATAGGAGGATATAACGTACCCCTATACACGTACAGGTTCAACAACGTATAGAAAGTTCGGACTTGGCGAATACACTGGAGGAACTGGCATACTTTCTAGCGTGTAACCGTCGTATGACATTTATTACGATCCCGCTGCGTGATTATGCATTCCGCGGATGGTGGATCCTGAGCCGGGCATTTTCTGGGTCAGACGTTCATCGATCGACGGAATCATCCTGCTGTTCCATCCAAGTTCCTTTTTTTTTTCAAACGCACCACTTATCAATTTTAGTGTATTATCCGCTCTCTCGGCGTAACTAGGTCTGCCGTATCACGCTTCGGCAATTTTTCGCATAATTCGAGGAAAAGTAAAAACTCGGACAATGCGGAGCTCTTTTCGTTTCTCGAGTGAGAAATCCAGCCTCGTAAAACATATAACGCGGCGAGTGCACCGCTCGGTCAGTCGAATATTACACGCGATGTGTAATTGCGAATCTAGTCGATTCACGCATCGGATACCGAAAAAGAAAGAGAGAGATAGGAGAGAAATAACGAGGTCGAACGAGGAGGATACGAGTCGAGACGGCTCACCCCGATGTGTGAAACCGTGAAGAAAATCGCGCCTCATCTCCTTTCTTTTATATCCTCTAGCTTCCTCGCTCGCGATCCTATCGATAATGCGAAATTCGTCCCGGATTGGTTTAAATCGGCGGGGATTACCCAATAGGAATTATTGCGAATGGGAAAAGTGCCGTTTATATCGGTACACGCAGTCTAATTTACGGCTACGTAAAATATATGCGCGAGCGCGGAAGGACAGTTACCTTGGGAAACGAGGAAGCGAGTGTAAACGTATACGCCGTGTACGCGAAGAAAGTAAGAGAACCTCGGAAGGATGCCTCGAGGGGTCTCCGTTATGATGATTATTATGCGACGGAACCGTTCCACCATTCGGAGCCCTTCCTCTTTCCTCCTTTTCGTTTTCTCATACTTTAACCATTTAGTCTTAATATCGTAAAATTCGTCAATTTGATTTTTATATTTACATAACGCGTGCCTCGAAAGTTCTCCTTATTCCGTTACGTCGGCTGCATTACGTAATAATTCGAGCTCGTTATTCCAAAACGCTGTTCGATTGCGCATTTAGGATAGGGTGAACCGCTCACTAGAGCCGATCAATCAGAGAACGAATTTCAGTTTCAAATTACTCAAAGTTTCAATTTCACATTTATAAAACTGTTGAAATATTTATTTCTCGAATGAAAACAAATTAAAGGAACACTCGTCATTTTAGAACAGATGTCATTTGGCTAAAAATGATTTGGTCGAATCGAGCAGGTGATCATTGTAAAGGTTTAAGTTTAAAAACGATCACTTGGATTCATTTGATTGAATTATTTGTAGCTAACATACTGTCGTTTTAAAATGACGAGTGACCCTTTAATTTTTTTGAAGAGTGTATAATTTCGTATGCATGAAAAATAATAAATCGTTAAATCTTCTAAATATATAAATATTAAGTATATGCCTATTAAAGTAAGCAGTTTACCTCAATAGTTGCTAATTTTACGAGGTGACAACAACGTTAGAATGCTATTTGTTATACGACTTGTGAAAAGAGAGAGAGAGAGAAAGATCTTAATTAAAAATTACGAGCGGATAGAAAGAGTATCCGTAATTATACGTACGCTTTTTAATGACTTCTCATTTCACTGTCGCGAGACGTGTTATTCAACCTGGAAAGCGACGCCTTCACGGAAGAAAGTTCCGTATTTTCGCATGAAGATTAAGGAAAGGACCCCAGTCCCGTTTATTACGTCAAGAATTATCGATGAAGAGAGAAATATGCGAGTGAGAAGTGTGTTTCGCGGCCCGAGGGAGGGAAAGCAAAGCGAGCCCGTCAGGTGTGCGAGCCAATGTGAAAATTGTCATAAAACACGGTAATCGATCTTCGCTCATTCCTAATTGATTGTCCCATTTCGATAGATCGATGTCTGTGTAAACAATTATAGGCTGATTAGTTTTCATTTAATTTTCGATTATTTTCGTGACTTTGAATCACCTTCATATTTGTGTTACGAAATCTCGGAAATTATTTCAGTTTCGATGAATGAATACGAACGATGAATCAGTAGATGTTAATCGGAACCTCGTGTGATTTCATCTAGAAATAAACTCGAAAAATTAGCACGCAATGATGAAATTGAAGAACATATTATTCATTGAAAATAAAAAAAATCGTATACGGGCCAATCGAAATCGATCGTTCTTTATTCGTTAAAATTCGATTAGACATGACAATTATACGGTTCGTCTGCAACGAATCAATTACGAAAGAACGTATCTTAGATGAGTTCTATTTTTTGTCGCGTACTCGCATTCTAGTCTCACGAGTAACGACTGAGGTAAAAGATTTATGACACGAACCTTCGCGAGTCTTCTAGAATTTCAATTGTTCGATGATAGATCAGGGCTCGTATTACAATGTCATATAGTCCGAATGGATATCGTTACAGCCGTGACTAACACTCGAACATTTTTTCTCAACGAACGTATTAATTGAGAGAGAGAGAAGCAGAATTTCGAGAATCGCGATCGATACTTTACCAGAGGATGCGAAGAGAGCGGTCTGTTTGCTCTCTTCTCACGGTGCGAGAGAGAATCGACCTTATCGGTGCACTTTCTACAGGCGAGCAACGATTTTCGGTCATTGGACTCTCTCGTGTGTGTGCAAAACGGTCCGCCGGCGAGACAGGCGTGGCGAGAGAGGAAGAAAGAGAGAGAGAGAGAGAGAGAGAGGAGTACTCTCACCGAACGCACAGGTGACCCGAATATGCGCCTCTTTCACCTGTGATTTTCACTTGTCGGCGCGGCCCGTGTCTCGTCCTACGGGAGAGAGAAAAAAATTTGATATATCGAATGAACGAGTCCGATGAGAGCGTACAGAGAGCGAGGAAGAGAGAAAGAGAATGAGTAATCGACGAGTTATCGCGAGATCAAAGCCCGAGTGCGCGCAGGTGCTCCCGCCCCGGAATCCGGAATGCGTTCTACCGAGAGAGCCACGCACGCGACACATAGTTCGACGAGATCCTTTTCACAACATACTCCTAAACAATACCGTAAAACCAGAGGTTGCGAGATCTTCCCATGCGATTCCAAAGACTCGCCGAGACCGAGTGTGGAGTTGTGTATACACCTATCCACACTCACTTTTTTATCTTCCTTCTCTCGATTTTTCAATGAACGAAAGGAGAAAACTAAAACTTTGTATAGTGAAAATGAAAATTTGTCGAATGCTCTTGTTTACGTTCAAATACGTTCAAATTATCGAACAAAATATTTGTCAGAATTGAAAATGTCAATTTCATGTTAAATAATATTCCTTTTCTTCAAGTGATAATTTAATTCGTTAAACAAGACATTTATTTCTGTATTTTTAAATAAATAACTTCGGCAAATTTTCATTTTCAGTGTAATGCTCAGAAAGACATGTAAATGATAATTATGAAAATGTTATGAATGTTCTTGGGGTATCAATCGGCAAGCTTGCAAAACTCGGTAAAATATTTTATCCGGAAATGTACGATTTCACAGCTTAATGAGTTTAAATTTATTTGTCTAAGACTGTATTCAAGATCAGGAAGGAGGGAAAGGATTAGAAGCAATCTAAACCGGAAGCGGGTACCCGAGAAATCCAGCTGCATAAAATAGCACTGGCAAATAACGCGACAATGTATTGAATCAATTCGCGTTCGAGAGGAAAAGTCGTTTTAGGCGTAAAAGCGCTTCCTGAATTTTCCGTTTGGCGTGAAAGAGAGAGTGAGAGGGTAGGGGAAGAGGAAAGACGGATAAAGACAGACGTAGGAAAGAGGAGGGCAATGGCACTCTCAGCGAGCGGCAAGAAAAATCACGTGAACTCTCTCGGCGACCGAGCGAGTCTTTGCACTGCATCGGGTTACCTTCCTGGTTTCGGTCGCATCCTGAGATGCTCGTTTCTCCCTGGCCGGGCACTCGGCCAGCAGAACGTCCGTCCATCGATCCTTGAATTTCAATCGGATTCTTCCTGGTTCAAAAATTATCCGAAAATAATTAACGCTGCTTCGGCAAACGCTTATCTATACTACTCAAAAAATCAAAGCAACGTTCGTTGTTTTCAAACCATTTTAATTTTAAAAATGAACGAATCAAGCCGCGCAGGTGATCATTTCAAAGGGAAAGATTCAAGTTTTAAATATTCGCTTGATCTATTGGATTCAATTATTTGTAGCCAAGATACAGCCGTTTGAAAATGACGAATGTCCCTTTGATTTTCCTGAGGAGTATACTTTTCACGATTCGTCCTTCTACATCTCTCGGAATGTTTCCGCAAGAATCTATTCGCACGCAAATGAACACGAAGGAATCACGATTACGTTATCCTGTGACGAGTCGATAAATTTCAATCAGATCCTTCCTGGTTAAAAAATTGGAAAATATTTGACGCTAACGGCAAACGCGTAGTTTTCATCATCCGTCCTTCTAGATCTCTCAGAACGTTTCCGCGAGAATTTATTTAGACGCAAATGAACGGATTGAAAGGAATGAAGATGATTGCGTTATCCTGTGTCAAGCCGCGTTATCTGACAGTCGAGAAACGTCTTCCGATATTCAAGTTTTATTCCTAATCGGAAGGTCCGTATACCATCCATCATTGACGCAGAAATCCGGTTTCCGATCGAAACCTTATTTACAGCGATGTCCCGGCTAATTAAAAACCGTTATGCGCAAACTCCGCTATCGGCCGGGCACCCCGCGCGTTATCCTCCGCAGAGTCCCATCGAGTTTTCCGCGAAGGAGGCGCGATCGTTCGAAAACTAATCGTTTAGCCAGAATCTGTAAAATGCACTTTCGACGTAAAAATAAATCTATCGATCTTCCGAGAAGTTCCGAGAAGAAGTAAAAAGTGAAGTTATTTCGGGAAGACGAGAGACTCGCCGGCTGGGTAATGGGTATGTTCCGATCGCGAAATAATGGGGGAGGTAGAATGAATCCGCGTACAAAGTGGCCGGTGATGCGTAACGGATGCCGGTCTTTCGTGATAACCGTGATCAGCTCGCCAGTCATCGAACTCCGAACGGAAAAGATATTTTTCCTAGCGACAAATGCCTCGGGTTTACAGCTCGGATCGCTTCTTTTCGAATAAATCGGACACCTCCGGTCAATTTTCACCTTTTTCGCTCCTATAAATGAAGGGACACAGATACAATTATAATTCGATTAAAGATGATTGAATCGAACCGAGCAGGTGATTATTTCGAAGAGTGAGATTCAAGTTTTGAAATGATCACTTAACTGAATTTTTAGAAGACAATGACAATTGTCTCTTTAATTTTTTCGAGGAATACACATTAACAAAATTAAGAATTTCAGTACGAGTATGTCAAGAGAAAATTTTGTATAGCAAATCCTAGTAATATAGGCTCAAAAAAGAGTCCGAGTGGACTGATTAAATTTGACACAAGGTCTATTATTCGATCGATCTAGGTAAAAGTGGTCCGATTTTGCGACGGTCCAGTTATACCTTGTTGCTTTTTTTCATTCATTTCCTCGTCTTAGTCATCAGAGGGTAGTACAGTTAGCCTCTTCCACGATTCGCGACTGGAGCCGGGTTAGGCGATCCCGATGTCTCTCCGTTTCTTCTCTCTTTCGTCTCGCGGACGGTGAATGAACGCTCCTTTCGTACACCATGTCCCGATGCGGCTGGCACGAGGTTAAACTCGAGGGTACTCGAGTCGCCTCTAACTGTAAGGTAACTGGCCTGTCCGGATCACCCAGACGCGATCCTTCCTCCCTCTGCGCGTGCCCGAGACCGAGGAATCTCAATTTCCCCTCTCCTCCCCGCTCTCGCCATCGGCTAGTCGTGAATGAACTTTTCTTATCGAAAAATTTCATTCCCCGTCACGCCGGATGAACCGGGAGCAACGATCGCCGTCAGTCTCCATAACTCCTGCTAACGTCAATATCTCATTTTTGCCATTTAACCCTTGTATAATTTTTTTCTTCTCCAGTAAAATCGATCCTAACGATTCTACTTGTGGTTAAGACTGGGGGAAATGTAATTTAAAAATTTCTTGTTTGGCAGAATATTGGAAAATTGAAAACAAAAAATAAATTATATAATCAATATGAAGAAAAGATACTATATAAATAATATTTAATAAATTATCAATGTTGTAAACACCAAAACCAATCAAATATAAAAATACTGAATAATTTTTGAAATAACAAAAACATTCAATTGTTGCAGGTGTAAAATGGACGATTCGCGAAACGCTAGATAGTAGAGGAAATAAGAGAGAAAGATAAAATGGGTAGCAGCGGCAGTTCTCATCAGCACTATCCGAACGATGGACACGACATGGGCCGAGGTTGGACGCAGTCCTTTCCTCGCGAGTTGTCTAGACAGCACGGTCAACCGGCCGGTCGCAAGGTCCTACCGGAGCCGCCCAATCAGCGTCTTCGCGCTACGAACAACGGCAGCATAATTCACAACGGCGGTACCATCAGCGGACGCAGGCCAGCGGCCCTCACGTTACCCCATGATCTTAATAAGGTCGGTTGCTTCTCTTTTTTATTCTCCTTTTGTAATCCGGTTTAAATTGACGCAAGACTCATAAATACATTGATCAACAACCCGAGTTGATCAATACGAATGCTATTGATCATTGTACAAATCTTGAACTTTGATTCGGATTACGCAGGATAGTTCTGGGATGATGTAAATGTATTTGTACGAGTAATGGTTACAGAAATAACAAGAACCTCTGAGAATAATCATAAATATTGATCGTTGGAAAAACTATATAAATTGGAGAATTTAATCCATCATTTATTTTATACTCAAATATACCATACAAAATTCATAGACTATTTTAAAATGCACTTTACTACAGTACAGATAATAATAAAATTAATATTTCCAACTCCACAGCAAGGAGTTTTCCGCAACAGAAGCAACTCCCAGTTCGGTCCAGCAAAGTTCCGTCGAAGCGATCACCGATGTTGCCACTATCAATCTGGGGATCCCCACTGCATGGACAACGAGATGCAGGAGTTGAAGAGGTTCGGCAGTGAACCAGATCTTCGTTACTCACCAGCGGAGAGGGTCGGACGAGCTCAAACGTCGGCCGAGCACAGGCACAACGGTGTGTATTATCCAGAACGGGATACCCGCGAAAGAGAGAGCAGATACAATCGGGCGAAAAAGAAGTACAAGGCTCCACCGCCACCGGCTACCAACGAAGAGTCATCGCCGGACTCCTACAAGTGGGAATCTGACCATTTCAGACCGGGACCGGAGGTTCAGCCACCCCCGAGGAAGTCTCGATTGTTCAAAACTAGAGCCGAGACGAAACGCGCCCAGGCCAATTGGACGTCTTCGCCGAGAACGCAGGACCCAAACAATATCGACGAGGAACGAAGGTGTCGGTCGAATCCAACCGGAGAACAGAACGTCAAGTCCTCCCGAGCCTGGTGCGACCGGGAGCACTCTGGGTATGGCGAGCAGAGATTGTACCGAGACGAGCACATTAGGCACTCGAAGAACCTAATAGGCAAGAACACTCTGCAACGCAGCATGAGCAGTCCCGAATTCCAGGCCGAGCTTATGCAGGTCGCGAGGAAAGTTCGGAACAAGCTGAATTTCACTTTGGAGCGGGGTAGAGAGCCGGAGTCCGAAGGAGAGCAGAAGAGGATCGAATGCCAGGAGAGGAGTCAAGAGGAGGATAACTGTAGGCCGGACAATCGAACGAGCCGTTCGCGTCAAGCGAGGAGGCTGATAGTGGAACGTCATTGCGTGGAGAACAAGGAGGTACACGAAGAACGCAGGAGCAAGTACCAGCGCGAGCTCAGGAGTAAGGAGTGCTTCGAGGAACGTCAAGTGGAGATACAGAAGACTACCACTACCGTTCAAGATCTTTCCTACGATCGCAAATGCGATCCGATTAAGGAGTCGATCGACATCGTCAAAGATCGTCAGAAGACCAAGGAGGAGTCGAGGAGTAGGCAGACCGATCTTGTAAATAACGTGAAGAGGAGCCGCTCGGCTAATTGTCTCCAGTACAATAGTAAAGAGAGGTTCGACGTTAGAGGACAGGGCTCCGGCAGGGAAAGCACGCCCGAACCAAGCGAACATAAAAAGAGAAACATGGAGTTAGATTTTAGATTGAGAAAGAACGAATTTAGGGTCAACAAAAATTCGGAGAAGACGTGGTCCGATCAGTCGCCTATTGCGGAGAATCGAACTGAAAAATCGGTTGAAAAACCGGTTAAGAAAGACGAGAAGACGGATAAAAATTGGTATATGTGAGTACTTTGAATACAATTCAACTCGAGTTGATTCGATTTTGAATATATTTAATTGATAATATTTGTTTGTTTCATTGTGCGTGAAATTTTTCAGATTGCAAGCAACGGAGAGAACCACCCCGAAGACGTTTTATTTCGGAATGGACGAGACGTTAACGAAGGAGCAAAACATTACCGACAATACCACGAAACAATTCCAAGAGAGAGTGTCAAACAGAGGTCATAATCGATCTCCTGATAGTTCTAGCGACGACGTAGATGAGGTACAACGTGCTAGTTATACCCAGACAATTTTCTCGAACAATCATTGTAACTGAAAAAATGTCTATTACAGAACAAGAGCAATATCGAGGACATTTCGTTGAAACTTCGTCCAACGTTGCCCAAGAAACAACTGGAGATACCTCGGTTTTCCCCTTCGGCAGCTTGGAGATTGCTATCGGCGATGGAAACGTCTGGTCCAACAATGAGTACAGCTAGCGAAGAGATACCAGTAAGCAGAGAATAAGCACTCGATACAATAGCACTCTTTAAGCTTTGACCAGTATATTAAATAAAACTTGATATTTAAAAAATATTTGATCAGAAAAAATAATAATGGGCACGGGCACTAACAAAATATAGTTGAAAAATATTTAATTAATTGAACATATATAAAAGAGTATAAATTTAATAAAAAGTTATAGAATTTCACGTCAAAGATTTTTAAATACAACAGAGATATTGTAAATTTTGTATCGAACTATTCTCAATGCTTACAAAAATACTAACATCGTGTAACATTTCAGTTGATGTGCGAAGAGCGAATCGAACGAATGGCAAGACCTCCACCGCCATTAGTTGCGCTAAGCCCGAGAAGTTCGCACGACAAGTCCGGCGATTCGGGAATATCGGGCGATGCCGGTGCCGGTAACGACGATTCGCTAGAAGTCAGCACGACAAACAGACTGAAATCATCGGCCACGAGGGCAGCTTGGACTCCTCAGCAAGACCTCGGCGAAGAGTCGAGCAGCGACGCTGGCGTCGATTCCCCACCGCCCATGTTGGCCCCGACCAAATTTCCACCTCGAGCTCACGTGTTCTCCTTATCATTGCCACGAGATGACAATCGCATGTACTTGTACAATCCGGATGGGAAGTCGAAGGACGGCTCTGCTTTCAATTCATTGAAGAAATTGAAGAGATCCGTTTCCGGCGCGTTCGGACTCGCTCCGATGGAACAAGAAAGGAAGACTCAGGGTGACGTGCTCGATGACAACTGGCTATTATCCACGAGCGCCCCAACGTCGCTCCAGCACAGTCAGATGATCGATGTGAATCAAAATTCGAGCGCTGCCTGGAAGTCGAATTATTACGACGACGAGGATAACGAAGAGACTGTTACACCGGAGGATAGAACTGACTTCCCAGTGGTCATGAAGCCACCGTCTTTCTCTTATCTCGCCTCCGGCGGTCATGTCATGTATCTGCCGAATTCGAACGGAACGGATTACCAACCTCACAGTCTGAACTGCCGAACTACCTCAAACATCGAAAACGACAAGAACTCGAACGAGAATGACCCAAGACAGCCAAGAGACTCGAGTATGCCGCCGTTCTTCAGAGAACGATCGTTCATATCCGGTTCGGGTCTGAAGGCGCAAAAGTTGTCTAATATCTCGAAATCGTGCGAGAATATTTCCGAGCTGAAGCAAAGAAGCGATCCGCCGCGGCTCAGCAAACACGATTTACGCAACGGCAAGGAGAATATACCAGAGACGAAGACACAGCAAAAACCGCAGTCGAAAAGTCGGAGGTTCACGTTTCAATCGACGGTGAGACAAATCGAACGGCGAAGATTGGCGGAAAAACTGTCCCGTGAGGCGGAAGCCAAGGAGCGTCAGAGGAAGGGTGAGCTCGAAGCGATGAGAAAAGTAGAGGAGGAATTCCAACGGAAACGCGCCAGGGAGAAGGCAAACATCAGACAACAGCTTCGGCTTTATAGTATGGAAGAAAATCTCAGGTAAACATTTTTATTTTCACGCAAAAATAATATATACATTCATACTTAATGAGATTGAATCGATGGGAATAAGCTGTTTCTCGATAAAAATATGTCGAAGAGAACAAAATATTTTACCATGCTTAACAAATAATAAAAAAAAAATTTTTTTTATAATATATCTGATTCTTTTATGATGATGGTAATAGAAAAAATCAAGTGTCTACCGTCATAAAAGTGTAATATAACAATTTGTTTTTGTAGCAGTTTGCCACCCACCTGGGATGGTTCACACGGTTCACGGGCCGATCCGGACGGTGCCCCATCATCGTCGGCTTCCTCGCCAACATCGGCGCCACCCGGAAAATTGTTATCCAGTCGCAAGAATAGCGTCAGCAGTGACGAATACAATAAAAAAACCGCTTCGAATCTAGAACACAGATCGTTTCAGCAGAAACAACATAGAGAGTACAAAGATTACCGTCCAAAATATTACGATTGGGCTGCCGAGACTTCACCTCATCCGGATTATAAACATACCACTGTGCATCCAAAAATTGTTTACGATATTCCAAAAAGCTCAGCAGTGTTCGTTGATGCGAATACACATGGTAATAAATCGGCAAATGCTAATTCGACGCCTAGGACAGATAATTACAGGTAGTTAGGTTGTTAACATCGGCAGATAATTTTCGTTGTTGTTAATTTGCGTTATTTAATAAATTATTTTCAACAGGAAAGACTTCGCTCACGGGGCAGTAGCTGCAAAATCGTCTTTGGCGAGTAGCGATAGCGAATTATCACAACCAAATACTAGGCCTCATTCAAGACAAACTAAAAACAAAATAAAACCAGTTCGATCTAGGTATGTTAGAGCCTGAATAATTGCTCGTTTACCCGCTTACGTTTTATTGCGGCAAAAGATATTCAGTAGCAAAAATTATAATTTTTATATATTCCAAAAACCTTAGGACAAAATTAGTCATTTTATATGACAAAAAAAATTCAATATCCAATTACATTGGAATGTTTAATCATACAGTACGGAATCATAAACATTTGAAAAGAAATTTTCTTTTAAAACTAATGAAAAATGTGCATGCCCTTGCATTTAACTTTTACGATAATTCGAATAAAGTTATTTGAAAGAAACAAAATAATTAAATTAGTCTTTTAATACATTAATTTTATCAGGCGCTATGACAAATAATTTTTATTGGTTTCTTAATCATATTATAATGTTATGTAATTGATAATAAGTATACTAATTTTTGGCTTTCAATTTTTATTCTACGCAGGTTTTGAAATGGGAATTAAGAGAGTAGCTTTAACACCTCTAGTCATCTAATAACGCTTCCTTAAAATAAAAATGTTCGTGCTTCTAACTTCGCATTGGGATAAGTCAGCGTAATATATGAATTCACATTTTTATATGATAATACTTGAAGAATAAACTAATATACCAGTAATGAATTTGATATATCAAAGTTGAATATTTGTAAGATTAATATATTTTTCTGTCTCGCTATCTCATACAGATTTATATATTTGAAGTTTATTCTTTAAAAATCCAGCAAAAATACCACAAACTCTCGATAGCTAGTCACGTCCGAACCAATTATATCACTGAATATTATATTTTATAACATTTAATCTGTATAGATACTTACATATTTGCATTTATATCCAATTTCGATTATAACATTTTTAATCAATGTTCATAATATTATTTCAAAGTATTCTATTTAAGTTTCGTGTTAAATTGTCGAGTGATGGTATTTTATGCTGATGTGAGTTGATATGAAAAAATGAATAAAAGAATTTAAAAAGACAAAAGAAAAGTAAGAACACGTTAACTAGGTCGGCTAGCCCGGATCGGAGCGAGGAGGTCGTCAGTTCAGAGGACGAGAGCCCAGTGGAGGCCATTAAGCAAGAAAGAAACCCTATAAACGGCTTTATTCTCAACGGTGTTCAGCCTTTTGTGCGAGAAAAAAGTTACAGGCCAATAACATTCAACCCCCAGCCTCCTCCGCCAGTTCCAAGCTGAATAACGGATCTACCTTTTTGCTTACGAATCGATTAACTATTTTATTATATTAAATGCAATCTCAGAGACAAATTTCTGTTTTAACATACCTCTTTTAATGTCGACTATTTTGTCATCATTCTATCGTCATTTCTTACAATTTTATACATTTTATAAAAACATTAAATTGCAATTGTCATTATTCGTATAATATTTGCTGTATAATCATTATATGGAAAAAAATTTATATATATTTTTAATGTATAACATGGTCTAACTTCTAACCAAATGTGTTCCCTAAGATTATTGTTATCTGTTATTATTGTGTATATTTAATAATAATAAGTGTTAATAAAGTGCCCAATCAAAGATTAATATTTACAATGAGGACAATAATGTGTCCTCCATTTTCAATGTTATTCAACTAAATTTAAAAAATGTAGTAAATATATATTGTACGCAGCGGGTTTAATAGGGAATAATATATTGTAATTAGGTATATATATTATGTGTGTACAGAAAAAAATGCAAGTGACTGCAAATATTTGCTCATGTAATGTAAACTAATAAACAACGAAATTATTATATATATGTTTTTTTATACATTACTTTTGACACAAAATTTACTTCTTCTTTTCTGAAAGGAAATTGTCGCGAGTGAAGTTTAAATTTAATCTACTCCAACTTGAGTAGTCATAGTGATTTGACTAACGTAGTCAATCTTATGAATGGCGCTTATAATTCTCAAATTTATCGAATAATTTGTTAAAGATAAAACATGTCGAGTGAAAATAATCAGATGACCGAAAATGAAAATCAAATAATTTCACAAATAAGTTCTAAAAAATTGGAAACGCGTAGTTCGAATCCAAGCAGGTATATCAATTTTTTGCTTTTCAAAATGTTCTTTTTCAAAACAAAAATTAACGATCATACCTAAGTAAAACTTTACATTTCAAAGTAAATTGCGATTCGAAGATTTATTATCTGACGACTCAGAAGAAGAACTTTATTACGAAAATGATAATAGTGCCAATAAACAGCCATCTCCTGAAATTACACAATTCGGTTTGAGTAAACCTAGGTCCGATACGGACACAGAACAGGTAAATTCCAGAATGTAGAATACGATATACTTTGGTTACATGAATGAAGTTCATAACTGTTAAATTCGCATTATCTTATTATAGAGATTGTTAATTTTACACTACATTATTATTATAACGAATCTCAAATGGAAACAACTAACGACACTAATGTAATTTTAATATCTAGATAATTTTGTCGTTGTTGTGGCAGAACAATTACCTCGGCGCCGCTTATTACAACGTTCATACGACAGAGTTGTTCGTGATGAACGACGTGTACGAGGATGGGGCGAATTTTAACGTAATGAAGGCGTTGTATGGCCAGTGCCAGCCCCATTACGTTGTCACGGTCAGCGGAACGGCTGAGTCGTTCAGCAACGCCGTCAAAAAGTTGGCAATTAAAGAAACGGTGAACGAGGGAGGTCGCTCGGGCGAATCAAGTATCAGCTCGATTCACACCGTTTTTATGATTATGCCGAAACGAGAAAACAAATACGAGCACTGCTGTTACCGTGTCAGGTGTCTCAAACTGGGTTCAGAGCCGAAAAATGCTTCAGCCGAGGATAGATTGACATATCTGAACACTATACTCAATTTCAAATATTGCGCGATGATCCATGCTTTGGGTTTATTGTTACGCTATGTGGATGAATATTGGAACAAGATTGCATTACATCCATCTGGAGTTGCCTCTTATGCTTCCGTTAATTTTATAACATTGTAAATGGAAAAATTGAGAATTTGATCTTATTCATTACTTCACTATTATTCACTTTGCGCAGGGATGATATTATTATGATGGATGAAGATAGCTATAAAGCTCTGAATATTGTGCAACCGAGACACGATTCAAATTTCTCCAAGTTCGGGGATACGGCGTTAAACATGCAAAACACGTCCTTATTTAGATTTTTAAATAGATGTCAATCTCGCGTTGGAGCTCAAACGCTATGGTATCTTTTCAACTTATAATGATTTTTTATTAATTGTTTAAATCGTCTCTATTAATTTAGGAAAATTTTACGACATCCGAATAAGAATATCGATGTTCTCAATCAACGATTCGACGTAATAGATTTTTTTATGGAACCGGCTAGTCAAACTATGGCCGACAATTTGACGTCTTGTTTAAAACATATTCGTCCAATATCGACTATTATTTTGAATCGGTATTCGGCTACTCAGGCGAAGGTTTCCGATTGGCAAAGACTATATAAGGTTTTTATTTTTCCATTTATAAGAAAAATAATAAATAGGTTTTTATTTTAATAATATTAATTTATCTAAAATATAAAATTTTGTTTGATCAGACACTTTCTAATGTTATACATATTGCGGACATTTGTACGAATTATTCTAAAAATGCCGAATTATTTGCAAAAATTATCGCTTCGGTAACGAATGAAATGCATCACATTAAATATTTTATTGAATATGTTATTGACTTTGATTTAAGTAAAAGACATAATAGTATTGTGATAAAAACTGGAGTTGATGTTCAACTAGATGAACGTAAGAGGAATCAATATTTCAGTTGTCATATTATCAATTATGTACTTATTATTATTGTGATTGAAAGTACTTCAGATGAAAAAAAAATTGCCGGATATTCTGACAGAAATGTCAAAAAAGGATGAAAAGAATCTTCCTTCCACAGTTAAGGGATACAATCTTCTGTACATGCCTACAATTGGCTATGTACTAGGAGTAACAGTTTGGGAAGGCAATACTCCTTCGGAACAAGATTATCCTAACATGGAGTTTAAATTTACGATTAATAATATGCAATGTTTTAAGAGCAGTGCAGCCAAAGGTCGGATAAAGTTGTATAATTTTCACTACTGAATTTATTATTTCAATAAATTGATATTTTTTTAGAACTCGATAATACAATTGGTGATATTACATCAAAAATTGCTAAAAGACAAAGTCAGATTATGGTGAAACTAGTAAAATATATAAGTGCCCAGACTGGAGCAATTTTAAATGCAGTTAGATTATGTGGCCAATTGGATGTGTAAGTTAAAAATTACTATTCTGAATGAAAAAAAGTATGTCATAATTGATACATTTCCAGATTATTATCTTTCGCTAAAATTGCACATTCCAATAACTATGTAAGACCAAAAATAGTTCAGTCACAAGTTATAGATGTGAAACAAGGTAGACATCCATTCTTGGAACAGACTACAACATTTGTTCCAAATGATATTTATTCTGGTAATGGAAAGAGCCTTATTAAAATTCTAACTGGACCTAATGCCTGTGGAAAGAGTATATATCTCAAACAGGTAGCGCTTATTATATTTATGGCTCATGTAGGAAGCTTCGTTCCAGCAGAATCTGCAACTATTGGAATTTTTACACACATTTTGACTCAATTTCAATGCGTGAATAGCATAGCCCTTGATACAAGTACATTTCTTCAAGATCTGAGACAGGTAAATTTTTATCATTTTTGTTAACTGGATTAGATAAAATATTATATTCAAAATGAGTTAACTTCTGTTCTAGATAAGTGCCGCCTTGTCAATTTCAACTTCAAGCGCTCTTGTAGTAATAGATGAATTTGGACTGGGAACTGATAAAACGAGTGGTTTTGCACTATTAAGCGCAGTATTATCAACTTTTGCAGAAAGAGGTTCATCCTGTCCACATATTTTTGCTTCTACGCATATTCACAGGGTTGTTGAAGTCTTATCGACTATACCAATTATGGAATGTCTTGTAAGACTTATTTTCAATTTGCACCTTTTACAAATGAAATTAGATTAATTTGAGAATTTTCATTTATAGACTTTCGATTATAGTTTGAACGAAGATGGAACATTAACATTCTTATATCGCTTGATTAATGGTCATACTACATGCAGTTTCGCCCATACAGTAGCAAAAAGTTCTGGTTTAGATCAAAGAGTCATAGAGAGTTCAAAAATTGTAATTTTTTATTACATTTAATCAGTTTTGTACTTAAAATATTACTATTTTCAGGTTTTTGATATGCAAAAGAAAGGTCAGCTTCCATGCCGTTTGTCGCAAATTCATCAAAAATATATGTAAGTTAATTGAATGTGGTTTTCGAGTTCTTTAAACGTTATTATTTATCGTGTTAATAGGATGTGCTTACATATCGCGGAACGTGTAACCGAGGACGGAGATAAAATCGATTTAGAAGAGCTAAAATTAATGATACGACAGGCAATGATGATTTCGAGAAAGTAAAAAATAATTTAATTTATTCAACAATATTATTGTTATTATATTATAAATTATAAAATAATTGTTAGTATTTGCCGTTTCAAATAAATCTTGTTTTTGAATCGGGGAAAGTTGGTTTCGCATCCGGCAGGTGGCATTGCCATTTCTTTGCGTTGGGGACGACTTTGTTCGATTAGTACGTCGAACAAAGCGGAAGATGTCGTTTCGATCGCGAGCAACCGAAAGTTGGCGCTCGCAGTCCTTCCGTTGTCAATAACGGACACGAGCAGAGTATCCCCGGTACGAAAAAAACCGCAAACGGCTCGCTCGCGAAATTCACAACGGTCGTCTGGATGTGATTTCAGCGAACCTGTCAACGATAGACCCACACAGTGTGCGTCGTTCGTCGTAACTACGTACACGAAAAACGCTACGGTACGGATAAAGAGGGTGCATTTCGCCTGTGTGTGTATATGTGTGGCAAACTCCCAACCATAATAATAATAATAATAATAGAGCCAGGAGAGTGACGGTGTGTGTGTCAAAAAACGGACAACGTTGCCTAGCGAAACGCGACCGATGCCGATCTTACCTTTAAATTTCTATCGTACCAGACTGCTAGAACAACGCCGTACGAATCGTGACTGACTCGCGACAGAGGGCACGAGAAAATCGCGAAAGAAACCGGTAGTCAAATTTTGAATTCGGACGCCGTCTTAATTGTCAACCGTCGCGAGAGCGCTTTCGATAGTGTTTAAATATATTGTTGTGTGTGTGTGAGTGCGCTTCCCTCTCTCAAATTACGCTAAAATACATTCAACGGTTTTTTCTTTCGTCGTTTATTTCCTAACTAAGGAGCGAAAAATTTGGGCATTCGATCAATTCGCACTATTTCCCCTCGTGCTCGCGATTCTAACCCTCTTGTGCATTACCGAGTCGAGCGCGTGATTTCTCGCTAACCCTTCTCAAAATAAAACAAAATAACAATAACGACGTGATCAACGGAAGAATAGTAAAGATTTGATTTTCTCTATCAAAAGATTCAACGGTTTTATATGGTTCGCGATAGAGCCGGCAACTAAATGACCATGGACCACGGCAATTGTAACATCGAGACCGGGACGAGCATCAACATCAAGCGAACCGATGGTGAGTTTTGTTACTCTATTTAATCTGACACAACCTAAAAATCTTCCGATTAATTTTTTTTGCGGTTTTTTTTCGATTCGCGAGAGCCATCTGAAAACATTTACTTCTTGGAGGCCGCGATATATTACTTCGCATTTTTCTTCGCAGTGAATTTTTTCTCTTGTTCAATCGCAAGATTTAACGAAATGAAAATCAATTTATCGCAACGAGTAAACCTCACTTTACTGTTACCGTCGTTTCTCTATTATCCACTGTCGGTGTTTCATCATCCATGTAGGATTCCGCAAATTTTGACTAATTGCATATTCCTCCAGTGCAGCTACTTCACCGAGGCAAATTAAGACCTCGTCTACGTGCGAGGGCAGTAGATTTAAACGTAGACATTTTCTCGCGGTTGTTTCGCTCCACGCCGATTCGCAAAGGTGGACATTCGGAACGGGTCGGTTTTTCGAGCTCGCAGGCCAACATTTCCTTTCACCGATTCGCTACGTCAGAAACGAGATCGACAAATCGCATTCGGCTATTATTCTCGTGTACGTCACTGTTCGATCCGAGTGTCGATGAGATACCTAAATTCGACGAGAAGTGTGACGTCACGAGGATCTATCGATTCGCGATTTGAGGATTTATTTTCAGGAAAATGCACACACGTGAGCCACCCGCGGCACGACCCTCGTTACGAACGAAACTTCATCGATTAATCGTGAATTTTATTTACATATAACATTCTGCGGGGCTCGTATTGGCTTACAGAACAATCGTAAACATAACAGCAGGAGGTTAGGAATTGAAACGTTAAACGCTTAATTCTTACAACAGTTTTCTTTATTTTTTATTTCTATATTGATTAATTTACAGAGTAATGAGAATGTAATGTAATCGATTTGATTGGATCTTGGCGATGGTTAATCGCCGTGTCGCGTAAATCCATGCACACGATATTTTGACAGCCGGTTAGCTCGTTTTTTTCGTATTAACGATTCGCAATGTAAATAACTCTCTTTTGCCTTCCTCCTCCATTTCTCGAATAATGATTTCTCTATTCCACGAGCACTGCATTGCGGTCGAAAATTTTTCAAGAGTAGTTTGGTGGTGTAACTTATAGAAATTTTTTTTCATCTTTGCTCATTATTTTTTCGTACACGGAACGAATTAGAACTTCGTTGAATTAAATAGCACGTGTATATGTTTGAAATAATTAGGATTTTCTTTCAATTTGAACATCCATCTTATCCAATAAAAATATTTATATCGACGTACTCATAAACCCTCCAATAAAGTTAAGAGGACACTCATCATTTTCAGACGGCTGTACCTTGGCTACAAATAGATAAATCAAATATCAAATGATCGTTTTGAAACTTGAATCTTCCTCTTTGAGATGCTGCTCAATTCAATTACATCATTTAAAAGTGTATCTATTAAATCGTTTCAAATTAATTTTTTCAATTTCATATCTCTGATTACGAATACTTTTTTTTATGAATTGATTTGACGTCTATAAACTGAACTCGAGGAAACTGCAGCTCGCAGTAAAATTTCTGGGCGATAGCTAGAATTCGATTTTAAAAATGACGTAGATCGGACATAGATGCCAAGAGTTGTTATAGTTTCTATGCGAAAATTATTCATCGGCTCTCTCGAATCTATCGTCCGGACTAATGCTTATCAGTGCATACATAATAGCTACCGGTCGAGAGGCACCTTGACCGTACCCGAAGGGTTTTACTGCGCGCGATAAATTTAATTCCCGCCGTACGAATAGCTCAGCAATATCTTTTTTTTACACATCGTCGTAGTTATAGTACTGAATTTACGAAAAATCACGCCACGAATACCAATTAACCAGTGTTACGGTTTGTCTTCCGAAGCTATACCGTTAGTTAATTTCTCGTTTACGGTAATTAACACCTGTTCCGATCTACAAAAAAAAAGTATTACAAGGTTTCAACAAGATTGAATGCTCGAACGAATCTCGGGTGTATTAATTTTGGCGTTTGAGCGTGAAATGCGCGATGAATAATTACAAAGTTCGGTGTTCGAGTGGAGAACGTAGTTCATATTGATCTTTGTTCCAAGTGGTTGTTCACGAGCGTGTTTTATAGGGGCAGTACATTAGTCGCTACCGCATTACGGACTTGACACGATCGATATATGTACAACGATAGAGATGCCTCATGCTCGCACGAATGATGCGTTTAATGAAAGATGCATTTCGCACAACCCACGTACATTTTACTCATTAATCAATGCGCACACTCGCGTGGTTCTTACGTTAGACGCTCGGATAAAAATCTGCGCAATATTTTTTTCGTATTACGAGAATAACGTTATCATTGTCAATCGATTACGCAATCGATTATAGCCAAAAGGCAGTTTGTCCGTGCATCTACGGTCGAACAGATCTTTCGAGGCTTTGGTCCTTATGAAACAACGAATAGTCGATTTTGTCATCGTGAACGTGCTGGGCGAGCCGGGCGGGTTTTGTCAATGTTCGCGGCCGTCGAATGATTCAAATCGTTCGCCATGAAAGGAGCGGGCATGATGGCCGCTGCGTGAAAAGACGGCGCGCCTCTCCGCGTGTATGTTAATGCCTGACGAAAGCCGCACTGCACGGGAGTTTCGAGAGGAACGTCGACGTCCTTTTTTCTCTCAATCGTCAAAACGCGTAAAGATCCGTTCGAGTCCGATCTATTTAACATCGCGACCTTGAAAACTTCGAAATAACACTGACGTAACATTTTCTCGGTTCAGAAGATACTTGCATCTAGTCTAACTCTTTTTTGTCGCAAAATGATTATCTTCTTTTTTCGTCAGTTTCCATCCAAAGCACAGCAAACGATTTATCATTTGCGTGAACATAAAAAGAATTTGTTGAAGCTATATTATACATATTTAAAAACGTAGAAATAAATATTTAATTCGATAAAATAAATGGTTTAAAATGATTAAATATTAGCTGAAATTAAATCAGTATTTGCAATTGAAACAATTATTTTCATTCATTCGACAAAATTTCATTTATAGCGATTTACTGAGTTCGATAATAATTTATAATGAAACAAACTGCAATATAAAATTTCCCAGTCCATATTATCAGTTTAAGGAATGTTTCGTATAGAAAATTTTCCCTGAAATTTAACTACTTTTCGAAAAAGAATCGAAATTTTTGCAAGGTCGATTAGGTTTACAAACTGTTGAGAAATGCCGCGAGTTTTATTACAGCGGGTCATTTAACGCGGTTAAACGCGGCTCGCTTCACGTCCCTCGCCGCGCGGTTTACATTTATATTGGGCCATAGGGCGAGGGAATTCGCTGGCGAGCGATCTCGCGAGCGCGCAACGTTGTTAAACCGAACAGAAATTATCTCGCGTGGGAAGATCCCGATGAGGTCACTTCTTCGCTTAATCTCTAAATCCTTTTTTCCTTTTTGGAATAGATCAATCGGAAAATTGCATTTTAGGAGTAATGTGTCGGTAGGTGATGACTGTGCACTTTGATTGCACTAAGAAATAAATAAATGTATGTATTTTTAATAAACGAATCGCGAATATAATAAACTGAAATGCATGTAAGTCTCGTCGCACGATAGTGATATATTTAGATGTTTTTCGTAGTTTACGTTTAGGTATTATGGCAGTGCATTCATTGAATTTTCTTCTCACTGCTTCGGAAGGGCGAGCGCTATATTTATTCATAAATTCGCGGTCTTGTCTCAGACTGTTTCTGTAGCAACAAAGTAGAAATATTCTCAACTTCCCTCTATTTTTCTTTGTGAATATACAGTACATCTGGCTAATAATTAAAATATAATCAAAGTGGAATCAAAATTGTAAAATTTGGGTAGAAGAAATGCTTATTTTTAATTCAATTATAAAAAACAATCTACATTGATATTAGTTTTTTTTTCAAAAGTACCCTGAATATTTTCTCAATCAAAATTTTCTCTGAAACGAGCCACGAAAGTTCATTGCGACGTTGTGAATTTATTTTTGGCATCGCTCTATTCCGTCAAACTAATAAAGTAATAGTGTCTTGAGGTCGACGAGATGAAGAAAATTTGGGTGCCCACGCAAATTTGCGCACATGTTCTCGCATAACGAGTTTGTAGTTTCTTCCATGCTTTACGCAAGTGGAGCGTATTGGTCAATTACAAGAGATGCGTGCTCAAAATCTACGTAATTACGCCATGCGCGTTAACCGCGCATAGATCCTCAGAGAGAGAGAGAGAGAGAGAGAGAGAGAGAGAGAGAGAGAGAGAGAGAGAGAGAGAGAAATCTTTTACGTGTATGTCCGATGTCCCCGTGTTTGTATATTACGCTTGTTTACGGCAAGGTGGTCGAGTCGCGCTCGAGATAATCCCATATAGAGTCACCATGCGTGGCTGACACATCGAATCTCAATATATTTTTGGTCGATGTATTTGTAAGTGTTATTTACGTTAGCTAGGAAATTAGTTTCAAACGGTTTCAAATGAAAAATTTCATTTCTAACAAGGAATGGTCATTCTCGTTACACAGTTCGAGATTTCAGGATTTCACATATTTGAACTGATTATATAAACGGAAAGCACAGTGCGAGAAATAAATTATCGTTAGCAGCTTCTGGTCGAAGCAATGTTTGTTTCTAGGAGGGTGAGCGCGGACGCGTGTGTGAATCCAATTTAAAATCGCAAGTAGTTCACCTACTCTACGATGAACCCTCGCGCCAACAATAAAATGGAGTAATAGTTTTGACATGTTGCCCATGTAGTAAAAAAAATTCATACGATGAATTCATTTTTGTATTTACACCACTCCAAAAAATCAAGAAGGAACTCTTCATTTTCAAAAGACTCGATTAAAAATCATTGAATCAAATCGATCAGGTGATCATTTTGAAGAGGAAGATTCAAATATAATACTCATCACTTCATCGATTAAATTAGATCGTTCTTAGCTGAGATACAGCAATTTGAAAATTATCTGTCATCTTAATTTTTTTTAAAAAGTGTAATAAGGGATAATAGATGGCTAAAAACCTTCATTTTGGAGTCAGGTCTGATTATAAGGAACTGAGTGACTCTTACACGCAAGGATAGGACTTAATGACACGAGATTACAACAGATTAATCAATTTCGATGAGATTTTGTTACACGAGGAAAAAAAATAAGAAAAAAATGAAGTTTAAGTTGTAGTCCTTGTCCGAAAGCCTGCAAGTCGAGAGAGCTCGAGCACGCACACGTGGGCGCAGCAGCCTTATAAGGACGGCCGTAAGGAGAGTCCCCCCTTCGGTGTTGGTCTACCAAACCTCACCTTATCGCAACTTACGTCATTTTTGTCTCCCCACTTTCCTCGATCTACCGTCTTACCGATCTATCTTTCTTTTTTCGTTAAACCTTTACGTCCTATCATCGATAAAAACATTCTAGTTTCGTCGTTTCTTGTATCGATAATGCTCGATCGTGACGAGTGTTGAAAATGAGCGGATTCTTCGTATGCACAGGACCGAGCCGGTGTCGAGCGTCGACTTGGCTGCTCATTGTCACCATGAATGGAAAAGAAAAAGTCGGAACTATTTATAGACTTAACATCATTCCGAATCTCGTGCGAGAATCGTTTCTTTACATTATTGTTCTGGGGAAGAGTTCGAGAGAGATAGATTTCTTTTGATTTTTTGATTCATCGATTCTTGGGGCACACGAGACGAATCGTAAACAGAAGGTCGCGTGTCGCCAGTAGTTCGATCCGTGACGCACTCTATTTCATTCTTCGCAGTCAAACTCTCAGACGAAAGTAGGTGTTGTCGAATAAAAGTTGGAGAGTTTGGCCTGAGAAATTCGGGGAATAGAACAATAAGCTATAAAAAAAAGGCGCATTATACACTGCAGGATCGTTCGAACTTTCACTCGGACCGCTTATTTCCGCCTGATTTGCCCTCATACTCTCCACATTCTTCACCTGCAGAAGAGAAGATTAGACTCTATTCTCTTTCTCGCGAATATGCATCGATTGGCTAGGTAAAGAGTGACGAGTAAATTGGCTTTATCCGACCGAACGAGAGCGCAAACGCTCGCAAAGTACCCCTAAGGAATCGAACGTCAAACTTTATCGTGCCAGCGTGATGAGCCTCATATCGATCCGAGCAGAAACAATTTTACAATTTCGGTGAATTGAAATAACGAAGTACTCGCGTCTAGTCGATCATCGTAGAAAGTTAGGATGAATTAATCTATTCGTTCTCAAAAGAAATCCGTTAGTATTTTTCAAAGGGAAAAGCAAACTGTGTTATTTTCCAAAACTAATTTTCATCTTCCTGAGCTTATAGAAAAAACTAAAATGTCTCGAGATAACCTGCTTTCTGCAGTGTTGTATCTGATTTTTACTCGTAAAAAAACTGGTGAAACGAGTCTCGATTGATCCTTAGCGACGATTATTTTGTCCTCAACGATTTTTGGAAAGAAATAACAAATAGGAGTGTTTATAGATCGACCTATTGACCTGGTTCGTGTACGGCGATTATTTTCGTTAGCTTTAAAATTATTCAGCTATCGTTGGAACAAAGTTATACTCTAAAATCTTAAAAACTTGCCGCAGTGGACTAACCAAAAGTAGTCACGTTTAAATTTTATTGAATCCTACTCATTGTATCGAACCCTGCATTTGAACAAGCCATATATAGTTCAGAGTATATACTATTCAACTACTACATTATTTATTTTCTATGAAGTTTATAAAAATAATTTTATTTATTATTTTAAATTTACATTTTTTTTTATATCGAATGGTTGCGCTATTTATGTTTTCTAGTTTATTAAAGTAACTTTATTACTTTACATTGATTAGTTCATATCATAAGATTGATCCTGAAATTTAATTGCATGTAATTAAAAATATTTGCTCGGAAACGCGACGTCGACAAAAAAAAACAAGAGTACGGGGAGGTAGTTCCAGTTTAAATCGATGCAGCGAATCGCTCCGGCCAAAGGTCTGTTTTGTATCGATTAACGTTACCTTATTTCGCTCTGTTTTCTACTCGTAATGAAACTATGAATTGATTATCAATTTTTTTAGTTAATTATCGAACTTTTGTTACAATAAAAAGATTATTGCAATTGTCCTCACTCCTTGCATTAGTACGAGAGATACATTGTAAAGAGAACGAATGGTCTTGATCGGTTCATTGTAATCAAGTTTCAGTTTAGCTATTTGAGTTTGACGATCGAACGAAGATTGTGCGCCACCGGAAATCACCTTGGTGTGAGTCATTCAAATGGGAGAAGGAGAGTTTGTGACTCGAACTGGACTGATTCTCAATGGTAGTGCTACCGTACTGGCGCTCAGCCGTTTTTGCAAGTTCTGATTCGCACAACACGACATAGAGGCGCTTCGGTAGATCCTGCTGGTAAAACAGACTTTGAAGGAGCTAAGCCATAGTTGTCTACAAATTATAAATTAATCATTTTCATTCATTATTCCGATATCAAGGCTATACTATGTATTACGAATTTTTCAATTTTATTGCGAAAAATCAAATATCAATATCGTAACTTTGAATATAAAGTAAATGGTAAACTTTCCCGTAGGTCAAGATTAAATTTTCATGGTAGCTTACTAAAAAATTCTTTTTGGCGAATATTGAGTTTCATCGTTCAAAGTTGTAAATAAGTTCTTATACAAAAAATTTTTACGGATTTCAAAAAACGGGAATATTACCAAAGGTCATATGGAGTTTCGAATTCATACGGAATATAATATTTTATTTCTTTTAAGTGTAATTAGACATGGTTGATAAATTCAGTTTGTCGCTTCAAGTACTTCCATCTTTTCTTCTACTGATCTATTGAAATACTTTACATCAACATAACGAGTTTTTGTAAATTCGGTTACGTCACGATTTGCGTATCATTAATTACCCGTCGGTTACACGTCGATTGAACACGATACGTTCTGTGGATCATGGTAATACTTGGATTACAAGCATGTACGTAGCCTGAGAAGAGTATCTACTCGGATAAATTCAAACTAAATCGCTTTGGGTTGGGTCGTTAATTATTATCACGAGAAATTTACTGTTTAAAACCTCTTATCGGACATTCTATATTCCAACAATTTGTATTCCTAGTTAGAAAATTAAATGCGTGCAACCAAACGTTTCCTCGGTCCAAATTTATATAAATGCCAAGGTAATCGAACACGTCCCTTACCGAAAAAGGACCGATTTCGCATTCTCGTCTTTTCTTTTTTTTCCTCTTTTCGAAACGAGCTCGTTCACGGTCATCGAATGTATCGCGAGAAGGTTAATATGCTTCTTTGTTCTTGTTAAAAACTCTAAAGTATCATCGATAAAAACAGAACAATTTTTAGTGCAAAATCTAAATTCAAATGCAACCAAAAATATCGATCAACCATTTCGCATCTGTTGTTAGTGGGGTCCACGCGTGATCAGCCCACATATAAGTTCGTGCGCATACACAAGCACTCACACGCGGAGCACCTATAGAACAGGAAGTCCCTGCTTAAATTCAATGTTCAACGGACCGTAAACTGAACCTCCGAACCGAGTGCATTAACAACTGGGCTTGATGAAGCCGCGACTGAAAATTTCATTGCGTCAATTGTTTCAATACTCTATTCTACAAAAATTAGAATATCTGTGTGGTTAAAATTATTCTGTGCGTTCTTAGTTTTATATATTTTATTTTCAATAAGTGGTCATAGAATTTTCGAAAACCCAAAAAATTTGTTTATCGACATCTTTTATTCGTCTTTGAATTATGATAAATTTTATACTTAAAATTATTTTTCACAATACGTGTGACTTCTCTTTAACGAAGAATGTTTCTTGAGGCCTGTTCGCGATATTGCGCTAATTGTTCTAATGGTTAAAATTTCAACTCCTCCGTATTTATCGATTCGATAATTAGCTCCAATTGTCGTTACGAGTTTCTCGATATGTTCAACGTGGGATCGCGACGACAAAGTTTGACGTGTACGGTTACATGGAGAGACAACGGCAATCGATTTTTCCATTGGTTGACATTTTCTTCTATTATTTACCGGAGAAGACAGGTGGAAGGGATAAACAATATACGCGTCTCACTCGCAAGTTCTGCACTAGTGGTAACACACGAGCCGAACGGTGCGTTTCGAAACGAGGCTACGACTTGCTCGTAAAAACTGAAAAATAACATCGAGAAAACTACAAAACATGCACTATCCTTTACCTTCCGAGAAGGCATAATCGATATCGCAGTTTCGTTCTCGGTTACTTTCCAACGCCTTCGATTCCTCGATCGAAACTAGATTTATTATCCATAACTTGCGTCGCAAATCAAGTAGGATTTTCTGTCAACGAAACTCTGTTTTACATTTTTTTCTTACACTGAATATGAAAATTTGTTCAATCCACTTAATATTTATTGGCATATGTTCTAATGAATATCAGGTAAATTCAACCAGATACTTGTTTAAAAATACTGATTCCAAATAATATTTCTTTTTATAATACATTTTATCAAACAAAATATTCTCAATTTTCGAATAAATATCAAGTAACTTCAATTATTTTCAGTGTATCGATCGGTATATGGAAATGAAAGTTCGATTTCTGAGGTCGTTTGTTCCACATAATTTTCAGAAGGTTTTTCGTGATGGAGAGAAGAAAATTTTAGTCAATTAGCAGAAACGAGTATAAATACGCGAGAGAGGGGGGAAAGGGAGGGAGGGGAGGGTACCCGTGGACGGATGAAATTACCGAAGGGGCGTGATAATATACGGCGCGGTAAAAGAGCGCGAGGCAAGAGATTCGCAGTCGGTCGGTGTCGCGTGGGCGAAATGCGTCGTGGGTCCCATTGTCATTCGTTATCGATCGTCTCGCTCGATCGTGGAAAATTGAGCTATCTCTCCGTTAACGAGTCGCGGAAACGTAGATTATTTTTTTTCCCGCCTCGCTGTGAAGTGAAAGCCACTAGTTAAGCACACCCGGGGCTCTATAAAGTGGATGGAATAGAGAAAAAAAGGACGAAAAGAGGAAGAAACTGCAAGATGGTTTCGTGACTCGGTGAAAAGAGAGCCGGCTAGTGATGAAGTCGTCTAAGCGCAACGCGTACGGAATGGAAAACGTCCGTCGACACACAATTTCACGCGGACTCGATCGATTTGCTTTGCTCGTTCGTCCGCTTTGACACGAGACTTCGAAGAAATTTTATCGAGAATAAGAAAAATCGAGTACGCGTTATCCACATAGCGAGTGAGGGACGGGAGGGGGACACAGAAAAGGGGATTAACCGTCCGGCAAAATAAAGGGAAGAGGTAGTAGTTGCCTCTGTCCCTACTTAACGGCCCGATCCACGTCGCACGCTCGATATCATTCCAGTTCGAGTCTATCTGTCGATAGTTCAGTTTCGAGCGAGTGACACATTAGTAGGTCGAAGTATATTCGATTGCAATTTCTACAACACGAAATTGAACTCGTAGAATATAAAAGTATGACATTTTTATCCGATAGTGAGTGCAATGCGAGTATTCAAGAGAGAACTCTTCTTCTTTACGCAATTGTTTGATACTCGCACCTGTTTTCAGTCAGCCCTTAGTTCGTGATTCGGAAAACTGTTGGAATTTCGAACTACATTCTCCAAAATAATCAAAGAGACAACATTTTCTAATAACTGCATCTCAGCTAAAAATAATCAAATAATTTTCAGTCGAACTATAATAGTTTGAAAATGACGAGTGTCTCTTTAATTTTTTCAGTAGTATATATTCCCAAACGACGTAGTGAGAATAAAAACTGAAAACTCAATGCAAGTATATTTTCGATATCGAATTTTCGATTTCGTTCATTTTTTTTCTCCCGTCAGTTGTTATTTGCAAAGTCGCACGTGTCGGAATAGAAAAAGAAGAATCCTCGTGCAGACGCGAGGTTACACCTACGGCAGTGTCGATCCTCCGCGAATGCCGTCGCGACGTTTCCGCGTGGCTCTGAATCGCCAAGGACTTCACAAGCCAGATGGACTGGCTGTCGTTGTGCGCTTGCGGCGCGAAAAACGACGCGAAGCGTGTAAAGCCAAAATCGAGCAAGTTCACTCGGCCCAGAAGCAAATTCACGCTAAGCAAATCGACCTCTATCGATCTGCCGGTCTCGAGCGATATCGATAATCGAAAAAACGATCGGGAGCTTTCGAGGAGTCGCGGGGACGGTACCGAGTCCTCGGACGAGTCCTTCGCCGACAGCATCGATAGCCTCGAGCGCGATAACAACAACGTCATCGACGATAAGGTTAACGTCGACGATGAGGGCTGCAAGGTCACGGAAAGGCTCCGGAGGAAGGAAAATTCGTGCAGCTTCGAGATACCGCTCGAGGCGAGTGCCGGGCGCGAGTCGAGGAGGACGAGATCGATGATACCGCGTTTCGATCACAATGCAAAACCAAACGGTACTTGAATGTGTAATTTCGACGAAATACGATAAATACGCGCGGTCGGTAAGATCGAAGCGAACCGCCGGCTCTACGCTCGATCGGATAGCCGGTTCGACGAACTCGACAATTTCTCACCGGTCTCGGTGTTACATTTCGATCTAATAAAGACACTCTGTCAGTTTCTTACATTCGTATCGTTTTTTTGTTTCAGGTCGCGTGCATTCGGCTATCGTCTCCGGTGTCAATTGGGAGCAACGCTCGGTAACAGTAGAATGGTTCGAAAGAGGAGAAACGAAGGGAAAGGAGGTAAGATATGTTTTCACTTGAAAATTTATTTTTAGAACTTGAATTTTTGTCTATAAAAGTAACTAAAATAACGTTCAAACAATTGATAAATTTTTGCTTACGAAATTTTTTATCTGTATGATTTTGGTTCAAATAACAGCTGTTTTGTTTACTAACATTGAAGAAGAGCTAAAGTTATTTTTATTATAGTTTTTATCAATAAAGGTAACGATATAACGTCCAAATAATCAATCAAATTTTTGCTCTTACAAAATTTTTATTTTGATTATCTAAATTGAAGTAAATTTGTTTACTAATATTTAAGAAAATTTGATTGAAGTAATCGAATGTTCATTCTGTTCATTTTCAAAACAATACATTGATGATTTATTGTCGGAATAATTTCTTGAATTAATGTATTTGAAATAAATGTATAGAATAGATCAGACAAACATGTTCTACTATCCAGAAAGTTGAAATATGTTTAACTAATGTTTATCAAGTAATCAGCTTTTAACATTGATAAATATCGGCTGACAAGATTAAAAAAAAAAAATCAAAATTATTCTTGTTGTTCGTGTTATTGTTTTTATTATTTAAAATGTTCCGACCTACCCTAATTTAATATTATAAAATATTTTATCGATCTCATAATCATGAATATTTAGTTGAACGAATCGACTTTTCGATACGCTGCTTCGTGCCACAATTCTCGTTTTTCGAATTATATATTATTAAAAAAGAACTGTTCTCTGGAATCGGAACTCCGATAAATCGGTATCCGACAGACGTAGGTCACGGTTATTCGTCTATTTTCAATTGGCTCTCTTATGCAATGGCAATACGCATGCGGTCTATTTCCGACGTACAAGCCGTTCTCTTCGGCTAACGCGACTCCTAGTTCGCTTCGACGTCTTTTCGACGCGTAATGGTGAATAAAAAAAACTCGTCGCGTGGAGAATTTTTTTTTGCCTTCGCACCCGGACTCGATCGATATATCGGTCGCGCTCTCGCGGCTCTCTTCTATGTTCGCCGCGGGTTAATATGCCACTGAAGTTTCGAGCGTTGTCAGCGTGAAAACTGAGTCTCGGATACTCCTCGGAGATGAGCCAACACAGTTTTATTCCGCGAAGACTGGTACACTGTTGATAGTGTGTTTGAGTAGAAAATTTTTGTGTTGGATTATTAACACGTGCGATTGCAAATAACGTAAATTCGCGTTTGGTTTTCTTGGTGTTTTCAGCAATAACATACTCTCTGTGTCAAAAATATAGTAAAAATAACACTCGATAAATAAAACAAAAACTGATTTGTGTTAAATTTAACCAAAAATTTTCAACTGTGTAAGTGAGCAATGAAAACAAATATGTAGAGTTTTTCAGTCTGTGCGGTGAAATTTCGTTCTTTCTTTTACGATTAACTCTTGCGGTGTGTTACAGGTGGAGATCGACGCGATACTAGCGTTGAATCCCGAGCTCAATCAAAAATCCATGGGGCCCCCGGCGCAGCTCAACAATCATGTAGCGAGAACGAGGGTACGTAAAGATATCAAAACATATTTCTCTACACTGAGAAAATCATTTTGTCGAATCAATGAAATGTGTATTTCTATACGATCTGATTGATATTTCGTAAGATGAAATTAAAATTTATTTTGGTAAAAAATATATTGACAGCTCTAACAAATGCTTGCTGTCATCAGCTGTAAATTATCGAACTGTCAACTGTTTTGACAGTATGGAAATGCATGTTTAATTCAACAAAATTTTTTCCGAGTGTATTTCGCGTAGTTGAATCGAGAGATTCTAGTCGATCGTTCCAGTTGAAGTTTCTTTTTGCAATATTAGGCGATTGTTGACGAAAAATTTTATACTAAAGTTGCGTATTGGGACGCTTAGTCGAATAGAACAATTCGATTGCGGCGGTAATCGAGCTGTCGAAGCTTCGCGCATGATAAAATCGGTGTAGCGCGCGATAAGAAAGCAAATTACCCGCGGCTGAGCTTATCGACCAATGTTGACTGGTTACCGGGGCTACGTAGGGGTCTGAGTACTCCGAAGCGTTACCCCGCTGCTCGGATGCTCGGATGCTCGAGAAACTGTGATAATATGTGCAAATATGTTCCAGTACACGTACGTCTTCCAGGTACGAATTGTTGCGCGCGTACAAACCGCACGGCAATCTTTAGTTCAGTCTCGTTACAGATTGATAAGAGCTATAGTTATTTTTATCGCCATTATTTTACGCGTGTGTACAAAATGAAATTAGTAAAACGTTGTTAGTTGCGAAAGGATTAGACTATGTTAGTTAGACTCGTATAAAAAACTTAAACTTATTGCACCTCAAAAAGAACTAGTTATTTTTATTGTTGTATCGCAATAAGTTTACGCGAGTGTACCAAAAAATAGTAAAACGATGTTAGTTGCGAAGGGTTTGGGGTTATGGAGGGACTGTGTTATAAAACTTAGAAACGAAGAGAGGAGATTTTTACCGAAATCGTTTCGAATGCAAACAGTGTCTTATACCAAATAAATATCGATTTGTACGCGTCAATTTTACGCCGCTATAGAAATAATCGGTCGAGCGTTAGGTGATATTGAAGATGAGAAGCATGCTTGTGTAACTAACGTGGTGACATCTTTTTCCTCCCTCATGGACGCTGCTCTTCGCTACGATGGATCGTTCACCGACCTTACCCTGGGAATCGTTCGAAAAACAACCTGATGAAACAATAATTCTCTAATGTGCATATTAATATTCGATCTTGTGTAACAAAAAAAAAATCATTTTCATTCGAGTCGCGTCATCGAGACAATTCCTATAATTAATAAAAATCAACGTAATTATGTAAAATCACAACGGCAATTAAGGATTCATCCGACGATGAGGACGAGGGGGTTGACGAGTTGGAGAACCAGGAAGAGGGCTCCCTTGGACGTTACGGCGGTAACACCGCAAGAAACGGCCTAACGTCGGCAACGCTTCCTGTACGAATAATGAATTCCCATTCGGTAACGCGCACCCACACTGCATTTTTTACGTAAACCCTAAATTATTTGATTTGACAAGTTAACCGAATAAATCAAATTGTTCGCTCGAGAGCAAACCTGGTACGAAATGTAAATACAAAAGAACACACTCGAACGCGTATCTCTCATTTTCTTTTTCTTCGTTCTTGAACCAGTCCCAATTCGCCCGGTACTGCACGGTTAATGGCTTCTTTTTCCAAATTCCCGAACCCAACGGTGTCCTATTCTCGTCACTGATGCACCGACTCGCGTTAACGTTTTTGCTCACAACCCTCGTGTTCGTTTACGTATCGCCGAGAATACGCTGATTTCGTTATTTCTTTTCCTTCAACGTTTACGACGAAAATAAGACACTGACCTGTGCACAGAATGTACGATACACCGAGCTTGTGTGTGTGCCGCGAAAGATAAGAACGTTTTATTTCGAGTAGTAGCTTGGAGTAGGCTACTATTTATTTTGATTTGCTTTACTCGCACTATGTAATAGTAGATAAAAAAAGAATTCACAGGGGATGTATATGCTTGGTGAGCCCAAAATCGATGATTTTTAAAGAAAAATCATGTCAACTATAAAATAAACTAAAAAACTACGATTAATTAATTCTCATGAAATCTTCATGAAAATTTATACAAATCTAGTTCATGCACTATTCAAAAGAATCAAAAGGACACTTATCATTTTTAAACAGTTGTATCGACTAAAAATCATTAAACCAAATAGAACAGCTGGTCATTAGAGAGGAAGATTTAAATTCTTAGATGTTGAATTTGATCATTTTTAGTCGAGTTATAGTCGTTTAAAAATGATAACTGTCCCCTTAATTTTATTGGCGAATTATCGATTTTTCGGCACATAAAACGAAAATGTACCGCATCGTAAAAACTGACTAACTAAATTTCTCATTTTCTATTTTCAGCACTCAACCAGACCGTCGATTCCAGTGAAAAGTAAGTTGTGATCCAATTCGATACGTCTCTCCTGGCAAGTTCATTTTGCTAATGTATTGTTTCAAAAGATCTCTAAAAACGATAAACGACGAATTTAGAGATAACGGGGAACGCGTAATTTTGTTTTGAATGGCTCGTTTCGAAATCTTTAGGGTCTATTTCGGTCGTTCTTTGTCAGAGGGCCGTGTCACGTGTGCGAAGAGAGAGTCGGGCGTATTAGTGGCCGGTTCGATAAAGTCGATTCGAGAAGGGGTTAGCAGCACCCGGGTCGATTTCAGAGGCAAAAGTCTCGCCGGGGGTGGCGAGTTAACCACTTACGTAGGTGTAGCGTCGATATGCGCGCTACCATGTATGCAAGGCACAAGGGCAAGGACCCCTCCGGGGGTCCCTGACGCGCGCTGCCTCTACAGTCGTGCACCTACGATCGCCCTGGACGGTTACGTGACGTTTTCTCTAACTCGCCGAGTTCGTACGTTGACGAGCGTTGCTTAAGAATAAAGAGTTGTTGAATTTTTCACGGAAGCGTGATGAGATTCGATCCTCTGCGCTACTGTTTTCGTCGTAAAAACAAAATCAATCAGGTGGAGGGCGCTATAGCCAACGCGGAACTGCTCGCTCGCGATTATGCCGGTATCGAGAAGCGTAACGGTAACCCATATCTTGCACTTGACGTTACAACTATTTTTATGACTGTCGCCACTGGTTTCAACTCTTTTCAATATTCATTTAATATTTTACCGTAAGATTGTTATTTAAAATATAAATGAAACGGTTTATAGTAAAAGACCTAATAGCTGACCAGATAAAGTCTCTTAATTTGTTTATAAAAAAGATTCCAAAAATCTTAGCAATGAAATATCATTCAAGTATACTAAAATATATTGTCTTATTGCAGCGGGACCAAATAGACAAACAACTCGACAAACGGGCCGGCCAACCAACATAATGCCACCAGGAACCCACGTGAACGGTCATAGCGGCCATCCAGAATCCATTTCGGGTCTCTCCGGCAGACGAGAAGTGGAAAATATACCACCAACGCCAACGTCGAATGTTACCCTAACGTCATTGAACAAGCCGAGAGCTCCTCCACCCCAACCGCCGTTGCCGCCACAGCCACAGCAGCAACAACAGACACAAGTCGAAAATGGCAGGGGCAGGCGATCGAATGTTGTGAAGGAGGTTGAACGTCTCAAGAAGAACAGGGAAGAAAGGAGGCAGCGACAAGCCGAATTGAAAGAAGAAAAAGAAGCACTCATGAATATGGATCCGGGAAATCCCAATTGGGAGTTTTTAGCTATGATAAGGTTGTTAATTGGTTATAACCAAAGTGTACCAGTAGTCGTATTTATAATTCGAAAATTTGTTGGTTTCAACCCTTTGCACTTAACGAACATCATAATACTAGCATATCACTCAGATCTTCTCTCTTAAAGGACATTAAAGTTTATTAGTAAACAAAAAACAACTTATTGAAAAATAATAATATTATAATAATAATTGTTCGTAAGTGCTAATTTCTGCTATGAAGTAGCATTGAGTAGCTGGTAACTAACGTCTGAAATGGTTCCGAGTGTAAAGGGTTAAAAGAAATTATATGAATCTGTTCGTTGTTCGCGCTTGATTACGATTACCGATACATCTACTACGATAGCAAACTACGCAAATAACTGACCCAATTTTCTTTGGATCGTTTAGGGAATATCAAAATGGCATTGAATTCCGGCCGCTCAGGGAATCAGATATTGTAGAGGATCATCAGATAACAGTATGCGTGAGAAAACGTCCATTGAACAAAAAAGAAATGGCGCGCAAAGAGATTGATGTTATTAGCGTACCGAGCAAGGATCAAATGGTGGTCCACGAGCCAAAGTCGAAAGTAGATTTGACTAAATATTTAGAGAATCAAGTATTCCGATTCGATTATGCGTTTGACGAAACGTGTAACAACGAAATAGTCTACAAATACACAGCTAAGCCGCTTGTACAGACGATCTTCGAAGGGGGCATGGCTACTTGTTTTGCTTATGGACAAACCGGCAGCGGTAAGACTCATACTATGGGCGGTGATTTTAATGGAAAGACGCAAGATTGCAAGAAGGGCATTTACGCGATGGTCGCCAAAGATGTTTTCAAATATTTAAAAATGCCCAAATACAAGCCACTCAATTTAATAATTTCGGCTAGTTTTTTTGAAATATATTCTGGAAAAGTGTTCGACCTTCTGGCCGATAAGGAGAAACTGAGGGTACTTGAAGATGGCAAGCAGCAGGTATAAAAATTTTGATTTATTTTTAATTCATCTATCAAAGTGGTTAAACCCCGATTGAAGTAATGAGAATAAAGAAAACTACAATGTTGATTCCGATAATTTTCTGTATCATAAATTTATGGAACGGGTTTCGAAATTAATATTCAAATTTTATGAGGGTTAGAACTTATATTTGATTTTAGTTCTGGGTATATCGTCTTACAATATTCTCACTTTTTCATGTAAATAATGGTTCGCAGGTTCAAATTGTTGGTCTGACTGAAAAGGTTGTAGAGACCTGTGACGAAGTATTAAAATTAATTCAGCATGGGAATAGCGCTCGAACCAGCGGGCAAACAAGCGCCAATTCGAATTCCTCAAGATCGCATGCAGTGTTCCAGATAACAGCAAGAACTCCTGGTATGCATAAAATTCATGGGAAATTTTCACTTATCGATTTAGCTGGAAATGAAAGAGGAGCTGATACATCGTCGGCCAACCGACAAACTCGTAAGTGACTGTTTTATTCTTAATTAATTTTATAATTTCATTTCTCACGTATAACACAACAATTCACATGTAATATTTTGTCTTGCAGGTATGGAAGGTGCTGAAATAAACAAATCTTTATTAGCCTTGAAAGAATGCATTCGCGCGTTAAGTCGTAAAGGTACCCACTTGCCTTTCAGGGCAAGTAAATTAACTCAAGTATTAAGGGATAGTTTTATCGGAGAAAAATCAAAAACTTGTATGGTATGTAGCTTTGTTTTATGATCAAAACGAAATATTTTTAATTTCTAATTTCGTCCACAGATAGCAATGATAAGTCCTGGTATGAGCTCATGCGAGCATTCTTTAAATACATTACGGTATGCCGATAGAGTGAAAGAATTAGCTGCGACAGATCCTACGGAAGTCAAGTCATCGCCAACGGATGATGAAATAGCAGTGAAGATAGAAGAACAAACCAATAATAGTAGTGCTTTATCGGATAGCGATTTGGCACAACTGCGTTCTCTTAATGTAGGCATGCCAATCAGTCGAATAGATGAATTTTTTTATGCGAGAGATGTACAAATTATAATATCGAATTTCTTTGAAATTTTAGGAAGGAGAACTATCACAAGACTTGTATACATTTCATGAAGCAGTGTCTGCTCTGCAAATGTTAGAAGAAGAAGTACTAGACACGCACAAAGCGGTAATGGACAATACAACAAGTTTCCTCAATGATGCACATAACGTTTTTAGCGCGACACACGAAGTCGACTACGATCAAGAAGGTAAGGTCTTCGGCACGCTAAATAAATTAATTTATTTTCTAAATTTATGCGTCAACACCATACCGTTTCACAGTGCACATGCTAGTAGTATAATCAATATTTTCTTATGTGATATATTTCGTGTTTCTTAGTTATCAAATTTTATTACAATGTTGTGATTATTCATTTTCATAATTTCGATATATTTAAAATACCGTTAACGTGTAACGTTATGGCACGATGAAATTCTTATTAAATTTCTATAGAATGAATTGTAATAAGAAAATTCTCATTGAATTAATAATATGCTGATGAGTAGTATATTGAAATAATTTGGAAGTATTATCAATCATCGATTACTGAGGTATGTACGGGGTTTTACAACAGATTCGCGCGATAAAACAGTGGCGAATTCAACCTGCACATTAACTCAACGCCAGGTTGGAAGGAACACGGTTTTAAGTCCAACATTTATTATAGATGACAACACGAACAGTGACCTAGATTCAAGCGTAAAGACCGTCATTAATTTAGTTGATAAACAGCCTTTATGTGGTACTGGAAAAGATGTTTCTGAGCCTGAAAAAATCTCCAATAGGAGGAATATGCAATTAACTACTGATCAAAGTTCTTGCACTGCTCATGAAACATCAACCAAGGAACCAAAAGTAGTTCAACGGGGCAAAACTCCAACTCGTAAGAAGAGCAAAACAAGATACAGTTGGACAGGAAAATTCGATAATCGGTCACCCTCAAAAACATTCAAAAATGAAGTTAAGGAACGTGATAATACATCCCCGACAAGTGAAACAATTCCTGATGAAACTGATGACTATATGCAATTAAGTATAAATTCAGAAGTATCGCATACGGAAGAAAGTTATACCGAACAGACGGGTTTTGATGAAACATCAGAGATATTTCATTCAGATTATTCAAAATTTGAAAAAGAAATTGACGTTAGCTCTGAAATCTTGGATGATACTGACAAAATTGGGAGACGAAGGTGGACTTACAAAATTCCACGAGTAACTGATGAGAATAGCACCATTCCTGCAGTATATTCAAATAATTCTTATGATCATTTAGTAGTCAATGCAGAAACAAACATTCCTTGTTTTGATGGAACGTGTGGCTTAACTGTTCAAAATAATAAATTGCCATCATCACAAAAGTGTACAAAAACTCTATTACGTAATTACAAAAATAAATTTGAAGAATTTAACAATAAAATGAGAGTTAAATCTTCAAATTGTGTAACAGAGGATAAGTTGCAGACTGAATCTTCTGTGCAAACTCTTCAAACTTCAATGAGAAGTTCTTTTATTTCTTTTATGAAAAATTTTATCATGATTCTAGTTTTACCAACAGTTTATATTGCTGTTTTTATATATTTACAAGAATCCGAGTGATAAAAATTCATATTGTTATAGCATGTAATATATATATTAGCATTTTAAATTGTATTAATTTGAATGTGATATATTATGATCAGGTGCTCATTTAATTTAATGATATTTTTATATTCATGTACAATACGATTGAGGTGGGGATATATTTTTATAATAACGTAATATTAAACATATTTGAAATATTATAGGGACTTTCGAATAAATTACATATAACTGTATATACATGCGAAAGAAAAACAGAATTTTTTTATAATTATAATAAAATGTAATTTTTATAGAACGCTATTTACTGTCATATATAACAATTTATTGGCTTAGTATGATAGCCGCATGTCAGTGTAACAAGTACAAGATTTTAACTTTGCACTTGTCATTTGAATTTCCAGACTGCATGTCTTTACTGTAACTATCCAAATTTTGTCAATTAACATTTCACTTTTTACATATCGCCACTATTATTTTTTCATATTGAATAACATTAATCACTGAAACTTCTGAATATAAGTATAGCACACGAAGGTATTGTAACTTGCGGTATTTGTAAGTAGAATTTTATATAATATCAAGAAACCTTACAGATTTGAGACGGAAAAGAACAAAGTTTGAATCGCCCTACCTGAGGAAGTTCTCATTTCGTAGACGTCTAAAAGAGAGAATACAATTCTCCGATGGTACGAAATTATTCGATCAACAGATAATAAAAAAAAATTCTTAAATTAGTAGCTTCACATAATATGCACTAAATCGTAACCAATTTCACGATTTATAAAATTATTAGCAAGTTTGACAAATGAATCCTCGTAAATAATATTTTGCAATAAAAAGTCAGTCAACTTTTTTATTCATACTATTTGAGGATGACTTATACTAATACCTGCTTTGCTAATGATTTTCTAAGGAAAAGTAATTAACCTTCTTGGTGAATTTCAATATTAAAAATTTTATCAAATTCTTAATATTAAAATCAAGTTAGGTTTTTTTTTATTAATCGCGAAAGATGCTATCCATGAGGCTATATTCGTTTATGAATAAAATTGTGAATTATTCACTAAATATATAGAATATTCGGTCATTCTGTTTTGTATGGTTTGGATTAAAGTTGTTCTTTGTTTGAAATTTCTTTTCATATATTTAATGTGCGAGTAATTATGCTAAACTTCCTAATCAATCATTGCTGTGAAATGTAATTTGACAAATAATAACACACGCATCTTTTAGCAATAAATGAAAAATGGCTGAGTATGAATTTTAATTGTTAGTATATTTTTTTATGTATGTATATAAACTAAACTATTATGAATAAACATTACTTTTGTGGATTGTCAAAATAACTGCTATCATCCTTTGCGATTAATTCTTTAATCACTAAGTAGTATAATATTTTAAATAATACATATTTTACTTAATGTTTGAAACGCTTAATGCATTCATAACGTAATACTTTTTCTATTTTTGTAATAATTTACAATCATGTATTTTAATTTTCGTTCACTATCATGTTACACAGTTATCATTGTACATTGATTGCTTGAACTTTTTTGATTACTTGTATTTAACTGTTACAAATGATTCATGTAATTCATTGTTAAACTTTATTATTGGATTGTAATATTAATTAACATTAAGTCGAGATAAGTTCAGTATGTAAGATAGTATAAATAGAGTAACTAGATAGGAAGGGATTATTAACTATCGAAATTGGATTTGGGCTTCGTATACGAAAATTGTTATTCATGTTAATCCAAATTTAAAAGATACAACACCATAAACTTTTGTCGTTCACACACTTCTATATCTAATCTGCGTAATGCTAATCTTTAGAATACCGATGTGGCTACAACTTTTGAATATTGAAAAGTTCATTGGAATGTAAATTCTACCGTTAATATTTTTGAAGTCACTGATATCAATTCTGAAAAATAATATGAATTTTATGTGTATATCGATTTTTATGCAATATAATAGAAACGTAAATGAGAAAATAATAGTTTATGTCAGTGAAAGATGGAAAAATCTGAAACGGTTGAATGTTTAATACTGTTTCATTCGATAAATGTTATATCTACTCTTGTTGTTTAAAATTACGGTATTCTGAAGGTTGTAATAAAATATCGTGTATGAGAGTAATGCGATTTAGCCGACAGATAAAAATCTGTTATATGTTACAGCCTACGCAAAAATGTGGGAACATCTACTGGTGCAGCAACGTGATGTCTTGAACGCTGCACTCGATCAGGTTGTCCAGTTCCGAAGTCAACTACTACAGGAGGAACAAATCAGCCAGAAGATGACACGAACACGCAATTCTCGATACAACTAAGCGATTTTCCAGTATTTCAGAAGCTATTTGATTTCATCCACCTTTTTAGCTTTATAGGAGAGCGTTGTTTGTGAAAAAAGGCGATCGAGGGAAGAACGATCGAAGAAAATTAGTCTCGATATCACATTTTGATTCTTCCCTCATCGTTGTATTGTTGTATAGGATGTCCGAGACATACAATTCCTCGATTCCGTGAGCGCTCGTTGATTTCTAGCGCGATAAAATTAAAGGGCACCTACATTGGCCGGTTGCTCATTATTTTCTTGCCCAACTTGTTCGTCAAATAGATAACGACAGAATCTGATTGCGAGAAAATTTAATGTAGTTAACGTATTTGAGCGCAATGCGCTTGATTCTTCGGTCGGACAGAAACAACAAATAATTTGTGTGCTTTCATTTCCTTCTTTCGATTTATACGACAAATTGATGATGTATACATCTGACGTGTATCTCATGAATGTAAAATGGTAGCCGATAGACAGTTTTGACCTAAAATAATGAGCGTGGCCTTTATATTTGTTCAAATTACTTGTTTATTTTGGGGCAGAACATCTGCAAATATGGTATTAAATAAACTGCAAACTTTTGTGTATAAACAGTAATACATTAAATAACGACATGTAATGTATGAAGGCTACTACATAGTGAAAAACAAAAACTCACATTAATCGACATGCATATCACAGCACTTATATTCGCATCAAATACATGTTATTTGTTAAGTCGATTAAAAAAAATTTTTTATTTTATTTAGTTTTTTTTTCTCTTTTATACACAGCAAACTAATGACATGAGAACGCGAAGAGAATCGTAATTTTGGGTCCATCTAATAAAATATTAGTACTCATTGTCGTTATTCTATTGTCAATATAAATTTTCAAAGTTCTTTAAGTTCTAATAAGAGCAATTATTATGTAGTTGACTCAAATATTTTTAACCAAACAATTTTTATCTCAGAATTACGAAATGATAAGTTTCATCAGAACTATTCTATCCTATAAATTTTAAGCGGCGTGCCTTACAGTATTTTGTTTTATGATTAAATTTTAAACATTATTACTAACAGTTAAATGTCTTAACGTTATTGACAAATAATACTAATATATTTTTTATTCCATATTAAATTTAGAGTATTTCTTTTTAATTCATATAATTTAATTTGATATCTTATTAAATCGAGTTGAAACGAGTTCAGTTATTCTTAAAGAAATAAACGCTGAAAATTTGAACAAGTCTAATTAAAAAATAGATATAAACTATATCAACCACACTGAGCAAAAATCAGTACAAAACACAATTAAGATTGTTTTGTATAATATAATTAATACCTAATGAAATTCATCAAATTTTAATAAACTTGAAAGAAATGAATTCTATTGATATTGGAACTTAGTTTGAACGCTAACTCTTGTTGGAATGAAAGAAATTTTCATAAATAATTTCCATTATTCATACTCGAAAAGCTGCTGCTAGTCATGTATACAAATTTCAAACTATGTAATAATTGCTATAATTAGATTTTTCGGGAACGGATTTAAATTTGAGAACAAAATAAGTGACGACAATGAATATGAAAGATTGTGAGAACAGCAAAGAAATGTTAAGAGAGGTAGATTAATAAAACAGATAGAATATTATAAAAAATAAAATGTGTTTTAACAAAATCCGTTAAGAATTTGAATGCATGAATAATATTTTCCACGGTGATATATTCGCAGGCTTTATTTATTATAATACTAGTACATGCAACGATTTCACTAATAAACAAATTTTATCTTAATTTTTATTGTTTTTATATCAAAAATTCATATTCACTTTTGAATTGATAGAAATTCCTGAAATTCAACTGCTGTAGTTATATAGTAGAAAAAATTATTTTCAACATTTTCAAAATTATTATCATTGAAATTAAAGCTGGTGTAGAATAAAACAAAATTATTAATGTAAAAGATATATTTATTGATAGATATTTATAAGTACATAATGTACGATACATGAAACTTGACCAGCAAGTTAAAATCATCAGTTTGTTTAGAATTCATATTTTAATAGTGCAATGCGTACATATACTTGATAATAATAAATAACATTAAATTTCATAACATCAGTCTTAATTCTGGTTATATCATAACAATCTATTTGATGTCAGTGTGCGTTTCGGTATTTTTGATTTTAATTTGATATGAATTCTCTATTATTTTTGTATTCTAAACTGTCGCGTTAATATTTGAGATATATTCACTTTTAACATAAATGCAATATCGAAGTATACAAAAAACAGTATACCTAATTTTTGAATGAAAAATTGTAAATTGATTGCACAGACCACAATATTGGAATTTGTTACTTCAACAGTAATAATTTAATTTCAAACATCATTGATAAAAGGTAAGATATTTTTTATTACAAAAATAATCGATATCTCGAATTTCTTAATGAATAACTTATTAATTTGTACAACAAATTGAATGATTGTTTTCTTTGGTTAAGAATTTTCTAAAATTGTTCTACTTCAATCGTTTTCAAAATTACTATCATATATATCATCTATTACAATTGCTTTACGATTTTCGGGAAATAATTTTTCCTGCCCTAATGCAGGAACTTGCCGCGAAAATTCACTCGTTGCCCACAAAAATAAGTCTAATGTCTGCTCAGTACATTCTGCTATGAAACGTACAAATGGCCTCACATCGCCGGCATTTGCAATCTGTAAATTCTCGTAATATTTGTGGCGATGTTGCTTATGAATGATTACTGGAGGGTAACCAGCTTGCATTAGAATCGTGTTCATTAGCAATCGAGACGTCCTACCATTACCATCGGAAAATGGGTGTATGTGAACTAGTTTATAATGGGCCAGAGCTGCGTATCTGCAAAAATAAAAAAAAGACAATCAAATAAAAATATAATTACTATCTTTGTGTAGTGAGAAATAATGATTTTATAATTACCTAACTGGGTGCATTCTGATGGCTCGTTCGCTGTTCAACCACAAGAAAAATTCTTCCATCAGGTAATGTATGTCTCCTGGGCCTGGAGGTATGTGACCTCCAACATATACTTGAGTTCTGCGGAACTCTCCTCCTTGTACAGGATCAACATGACCCAGCACACGTCTGTGTATCTCTAAAATGTCTTTAATAGAAATTGATCCTACCCTAAAATTATTAAAACAATTATACCTATTTTTGTACACGGTAATTATTATATGAAAAATAGCAAAAGATTTATCAACATCATGCTTTGCAAATGAATAGTTTTTTTGTGAATAAATATTTTTTTTATAACAGTACATTCTCTTTCCTTGATTCACACAGTTTTATTTTAAGTGATCTTATTGTAAATCAAGGAACGAGTGTATAAACATTAATATGGAGTGCGATTAAATTAAAACGGTGATTTCAAGAATTTTAAATGTGATGCTAATTTCTTAACGACTCGTGAATTTTTCGTATACATCTAGTACAAAGAGTACTATTTAATGCTCACGTTTGAAAGGATCGTTCACTGCCGGTATTGCAGCAAGCTGTGTTATAAGCATTCCAATCAGGGACGTTCAATCTAAGCAAAAGCATTTATATACTACATTTAGCAATCACACAAAAATCCATTACCATGTTGTAATTATTCAGAGAATGTTAATAATTATTGCTATAAAATACATAGTTCAGGGTTTTTTAATGAAATATGAAAACTATGGTTCAGGCACATAATGAAAATTTTTAGGAAAGCCATCTCATTAAGAAAATGCAGCCAAAATAATAGTTTTTTTACCTGTTAACTAATGTAGCGTTAATGAACTTCATAGCTGCGTCGAGTCCAAGTATCTCATTGTGCTCATCAATACTTTTCCCAGCTACTGCTGTTCTTGTTTCGACTATGGCACGTGTTTGCGCTAAATTCATTGTGTTTCCCTCAATGCCTACTGTATGATAAATATGCTGAAAATATGCCTCCTTTTTAGCACGAATCAAAGCTGCATCATGATCTGGAATGGCTGATAATGCATTCCTTTTTTCATCTATTCTCCTTAATATCCTTCGATCAAATTCCTCTACTACACGTGCAGTTCTCTGACTATTGGTCAAAGCACCTTCATGACTTGGTTCATAAACTAATGCTCGAACATAATATTCATTGGCTCTAATTATGTCATTCTGAGTGTGCTCTAGAAATTCTCCATAGCGATTCAAAACATCTGGGTGCTGAGGTGCTAAAGCTACCGCATGTTGAAATAATTTAATAGCTTTCTTTTCTTTTCCTAATGATTTCATCTCTAAAGCTAAATTTAACGATGTTAATGCTTCTGCTGTTGATGTAGTATCTTTTTCATTATTAAAATCTTCTTGTTCTTGCGATCTTAGAGCAATACTCAACATACCATCATCGTATATATTTAATGTATTTTCAGGAGGTAGAGGGGTAAATTGGCGACTGAATTGGTGACCTATGGAAAAAATTAAATAATCAAGTTAATATTTTAAAACATTAAGTCATAAATAACTTGAACTAATAAATTAATTCGAAATCGAGATTATTATTTCTTATACGAATTGCAATTAGTTTGTTCCAATTTTCAAAACTTATACTTAGAACTTATCGATACTGAATGTCAATGTAAATTATCATTTTCAAGTTCATGCTTATGAGTTCAATTTATCCATAGATTTATGAATATATAAACTTATTATTAATTCCAAAACCTTACCAGAAAGGTCTGTAGAAAGACCTTGTAAGTATTGAGATAGCAGCGTGGCAATGACAGCAACCACGATTCCCGAAATGAAAATAAGTAATACTCCAACAGGATTTGGCTGCATCGTTTTAGTGTCATTATTATCAACGTTCACGTCAGCGGAATCTCTACAGAGTATATGGTATATATTTCCACTAATGACTGGCATCGTTTTGTGCGACAATTAACTAACGAACAGTTGTGCAATTTTGAACGTATCATCCTTTTTATGGCAAAATCACGTATCAGAGAACTTGACCCATTAGACATCGTCGAGTTGTCAATCCAGCCATGGTTGGGAGTATAATTCAGAGTTACACATCGAACGTCGAATCAAAGATACAGACCATCACAGATCATAAGAGCTCAGATTGACGTGGCCCTATTTAAATGAGTACCGACCGGAAACAACAGATGGCGGGTCAATTTTATTAATCATAGAAATTTGAGGTACCGGTATTTAACATTAGGTCGCCAAGTAATTGATACAATAATCAATTAGATTAATATAAACATTAATTGTACAACAGATCTTATGAAGACTTTCATATTAACCAGAGAAAAGATTGAAAGGTATCTCACCATGAACTATAAAATGCGCGCGAAAACTTATCGGTCAACGACGCCATATTAGCCCTAGTTGTCACTTTCTTCCTTCCAAAAGTAATTCGAGGATATTCATTTATAACTATTAAAGAATTATAAAATATATAAAATGAAGATCTTCGCTCAACCTGAGCAACAACCAAGTTTACTATATCATGTGGGATTCATACAACCTAGCACTAACCTAAAAGTCTTACACCATCAGTTTGAAAGCGCCATCTTTCAAACTTTCAATTTGGAACTAGAGAAATTATTCAATTTCTATAACAAAATTCAATTCGGAAGAAAGATCTGACGGTGTAGCCAAACTTTCCTCGCACTTTATGTTAACCAGTTAGCTGTGGTTGACGAATATACTTGTCAATTGGTATTGGTATACTTGGATTGGGCTTGTCTCATAGCCCATGTCTTTTTTTTTAAAGAAAAGTTTTTATTTTCATAATAAATTACATCGAATACTTATAGATGAAATAAAACTTTATTCGCGTCATTTTTACCGGACATCAGCGAGTCGGCAATGACGGTTTTCACCTTCTCCGAATTTCCCTTTTGAAGGAAAACGGAGTTTTTCAAACGACCCCAGGAGAGAGAGTGGTGGGTCGTGTCAGGAGTCAACAGTTAGTTGACTCTGGGACACCGGAGTGTGTGGACGTGGAGGGGGGCCCAGGGCCCGATGTTATCTGTCTCTCTTTCTCTCTTTCTCTACCGAGGAGAGGAGAGAGGGTGTGTGTGAGTGTGTAGGAGTGGCGCGCCGTGTGGGTGCGCCATTGTGTGTGTGCGACTGCGTGCACGCGTGGAAGTGCACGCGTGTACGAGTTGCACTTGACGTGCAGTATGCATGGTGAGCCGTTATGCACGGGGGTGGTTGGGAGGCAAACGTGCGGCTACATCTTTGGTGTGAGGGTCCCCGGATCGCCTGATGAGGGATCTTGGGCCCAACGACGGTACTGGACCCTTGTGTGAAGGGAGCCCAGTCCGAGCAGGGGTTGTAGGGTGGAGTTGGGGCTCTCACGGTGCAGAGGACCCTGGTTCCACCCTTTATCGACCTCCTGGTTTTGAGACGCGGGCGTACGAGGCCATGCCTCACCGGACTCAGTGTTTTAAGCGAACAACTTATAAATAAACAAAGTTTTTATATCTTGGAGATAACTCATTTTTTAATTAACAATTGGCCATTGTCAGTGGCATCTCTTTATTAATCTGTCTCTGTACCTTGTACTGTTAATTTTAACTATTACTCTACTAGTTGGTTATTATTTATAAACCAGGTTTGTCTTTTTTAACTACTAAATAAGTGATTGTGGAAAAAAATAACATTGAGAATAAACAAAAAAAAACACACTGACTTTCATAACTTACATTCATAGCCCATGTCCTGAAGAGTTAAATAGTAAAATTCACAACTGATCAATGTTAAAATGAAACATATTCATATCGGTAAATGCTATCTCGCCGATAGCAGTTTAACGCAATAGTGATAATCGTCCCTAAACAGAAATTCGCCCCTGTTGTATTCATTTTGTTATTTATATATCAGGGCGAAGCATTTGTTTTCTTGCGGGTTATATTAATTTATTATACATTTCTCGCAAGTAAATTATATGTTGTATAAATATATTTGTCGTTCGATGTGTTTCGAACGGTATCGTTTACCGCAATCATGGTAAATTACAATCTAATTAAATTATCCCAGCTGTTCCACTCTCGTGAATCCACCTTAGAGTGGTTGAGGGATGCGGGGTTAATACCGAGAACAAAATACTGCCGGAAACACAAAAAGCAAATGCGCCTCGAAGAGGATCGTAACATTTGTGGTGTTTTCGTTTGCAGATCTGCCAATTATCACCATTGTCACTCTGTCGCCGATGATACGTGGTTTGAACGGTGCCACGTTTCAGCAAGGACATGTACGTTCATAACATACCTCTTTGCTGTAAACGCGTCATTCGAGATGACTATACGTGAGGCTTCCGATGTAGACAGCGGTACTTCTCTCTCCCGGGAAACCGTAGCTGACCGGTTTTCATTTTGTCGAGAGGTCTGCATGGCCGCCCTCGATCAACAACTCGAAGAGGAGGGGTTGATTGGAGGTGTCGACGAAATTGTAGAAATCGACGAATGCAAAATCGGTCGGCGAAAATATGAGGGTGGGCGTATTGTCGAAGGAACATGGATCCTTGGCATGATTCAGCGTGGCTGTCCACATGTTTACCGTTTGGGGATTTGCCCCGACAACAATCGGAGCCAGGAGACGTTGATCACTTTGATCAAGAAACACGTCAAACCTGGTACAACTATCCATACCGATTGTTGGAAGGGGTATATGAACTTGACGGAACATGGATTTGTCCATTCGACGGTGAATCTTTCTGAGGAATTCGGGAATTCTGAAACTGGAGCTCACACTCAGAATATCCAGTCATCTTGGCGGTGGATGCGGCGTCAGTTATCACATGGCGGCGTTCATGAAAGTAACATAGCTTTGCATCTATGTGAATTTTTGTGGCGTCGTCGGGTTCTGAAGCTGGGGCTTTGTCCATTCCGCCAACTTGTCATGGATATTCGGAAATGCTATCCCGGGCATTGAGAAGTATTGAATGGTATACGAAACAATTTTTTGTGGGTCGAGGTATCTCTTCCCCTAAGAATCAAACATAAATATTTCAGGTATATTTCGATCGAATATATGTTGTAGAGTTGAACGAAACGAATATTTTGCCGCTAGTAACAACTTTCTATCTTCATTGGTTCTAGAGATATTAAAAAAAACTACTTTTGGGGGGTGAACTTTATGGGGCTGCAGGGGGTGAATAGTAAATTTGCGCCAAAAATCCTTTGGGGAATCTTCATATATTGCCAAAAACTACCTTTGTGCAAAATTTCATTCCAAAACTCGGAGCTCCTCTTTCGGAACTTTATCCTCTTGCACAGAGGTAGTCCTCAGGCATATAAAAAAAACCCCCCAAGGGATTTTTGGCGCAAATGAACTGTTTACCCCCTACAGCCCCCCAAAGTTCACCCCCCAAAAGTGGTTTTTTTTTAATATCTCGAAAACCATTTAAGATAGGAAGTTGTTATTGGCGCTAAAATAACAGGGCTACGTTCAAGTATATGTAGTACTGCGTAATTGAATATGAAACAAACATTCTGAATATTTAAGGGGTTATATACATATACCTTTGGGATCATAATTTTTTTAGAATTTTTTAAAGTATATCATTCACGTTTTTTTTTTGAATCAGTTAAATAATTTCCGGAAGTACACATATTGAAGAATTAGTGTAAATTTTTTTATTGATAAATGCGATAAATTGTACATATTGTAGCTCTCGCCCGGTGACGCGTTTTTCTGCCATATGCTCGCGGTAGCCATGATATTGCAGGAACGGCTCATCTAAAAAGCATGGGACAAAAAAAGATCATTAGTTTATTGTACTACCTCGTTCGTGAACGAAGGAAATTGCATTTTAAACAAAATTAATATTTTTGTAATCAAAAATCTAAATATTTGATCGTTGAAAATCCAATCTTTTCGGAAAAAATGTCACCATTTTTGCAAAAGAATTTTTGAAACAAATTCCTTCGTTCACGAACGAGGTAGTACAATAAACTTGCCAGGCCACACTATATATGCACTATTGGGCAGTGGAAAATCCACATTGGTTGCGCAAAGTTGATCATCAGCATCAATGGAGTGTAAATGTATGGTGCGGAATATTGGGCGATAAAATTATTGGGCCTTATTTCATCGATGAGCATCTGACCGGTGAAAAATATCGCATTTCTTTGACGGAAAAACTCCCGGATTTGATTGATGATGTGCCATTGAACATCAAGCGCGTCATGTGGTACCAGCATGACGGCTGTCCAGCTCATGCCGCACGCCAAGTCCAAGACATACTGAATTTGAAATTTCAAAATCGGTAGATTGGACGTGGTAGTACGGTAGCATGGCCAGCTCGATCACCTGATCTAACCCCATTGGATTTCTATTTATGGGGCGTGTTGAAGGATCTATGCTACAGAGAGAAGCCGATAACGCGAGACGACTTGATCGAACGAATCATCGATGCTTGCTCTTCAATCAGAAAAGAAGAACTGACAAAAGTTCAACTGCATTATAGCAATAGATTGAGACATTGCATTGCAGAGAATGGTCGTCATTTCGAACATTTATTATGAGTTTCTTATTTTTAAAAGCCTCATCAGAGGCCAGTGATGTACAAATCTGACCTTACAACCTCCTCTTGGTGTACATTGGATAACGCTAATGCAGACAGTAAAATATTGTTCCATTTTCCACCCAAATTTATATAAATTTAAGACATGTTTGAGGCTAAATATCTCCAAAAGGGGTGATCGCAGAAAAAAATTTTTCCTACGAAACTTACTTATTTTTCCCCATCTACAAGAATATGCATTAAAAAGTATGGGTTCCCGTTTAAAAAAACCAAGTTACCCTTCGTAGAGGTCAAACGGCGCGTCACAAGGTCGTGAGGGTGTGACCATCGGATGTCCCCCTCAATACCGGAAAACTTTTGTTGGAAACATTTTTCCATACCCCCCACAGTTTTCGAGATAAATACGATTATCATCGTAACTGGACCACCCTGTATAAATCCTCATATAAAATTATATATGAGTTTTGGCCATATATAATAATGTATAATTATGCATCTTTATTTAATGTTCACAAACTGATATTAGCAGTTCGCAGTGAATATTTTAAAGCTCTATTTTATGGAGGTCTTCGAGAATCTACCCAAAAAGAAATAGAACTTAAAGACCTTTTTTCGTCGATATTTGAACTATTATTGAAATACATAATATGTATATACTGGATACATGTCTTCAACTAACATGCCAGAAAAAGTAAGTATAAGACAATGAAATTAAATTATCATCTGACATTAATAATCATCCCAAGACTATTTTATCAATACGATATTGTCGAAACCATCAGTGCATCTCGTCATAAACACAAAAACGCACACATGAAATCTGATATAAATTATCACTTTCCGGCAATGCCGTCTCACTATCGGTAGGGAAATAGTCATCGCATGTCTGTTGGTCGAGATAGCCACGAACGCGACCGGCTTCTTTTTCGCAAGTGAGAACAAAGTTGATATACGATGGTGTTTCTGAACCTCATTGTAACACTTTTTAAAATTTAAGCTAAATTTCGTCTGT
>NCVS01001558.1:23064-38657 GCA_003055095.1 Goniozus legneri | reverse complement strand
TGCTCAACTTGCCCCTATGCTCAACTAGCCCCGCCCTACCCTAAGCGACGATTTTCTTCGGCGAAACATTGCAAGAGGGCGAAATATTGCACGCAAGGGTAAATATCAAAAAGTCGGTCTTCGTAGAAAGCCGACGTTTCGCAATCGCGCTTTCGTGCAATTATCCAGAGCTTCCTTCGTCGTCTCTACGTGCACGCGTTATTAGTACGCTTACGGCGAGAGGCCCAATTATACACTCTAGCCAGTTACGTTTCAGCACGACAATTAGCGTGGACTCGAAGGACATTGGCGTTTTGCGTTTTACTTGAGGTTTTTCACTTTTAGAACGACCGCTCTGGTCTCGATTCGGTAACTGGAATCTATTCAATTATGATGTGAATGTTTTCAAAATTTGATATGTTCGGTACTTTGCTTGATAAAATTAGAATTGAATTTATACACTGAAAATAAAAATTTGTTGAATCTACTTAATATTTATTCGTATACATTCAAACAAATATCAAGTACATTCGACAAAATATATGTTCGAGTTAAAGATACTAATTTTATTTTTAAACAATATTTTCATACTAAAATTGATTCGTTCTTCAGATTCGTCACAACTCGTTAGCAAAACGTTATCTGTTCCTAATTTCTGTAAAGTCGTTGAAAACTCAAGAGTCGGAGAAAAATTCATTGAGAAAGAAAATTAAATCGATACAGATGGGTTCATTCACCTGTAAAAAATTCAAGGAGTACGGTTTAGCGTCTCGTGTCAACTCCGAAATCGATAGCGCGCTCTTTGGCGCCGTTTATTAATAAACGTCTACACGGTGAATTTAGCACTCGCGCGTTGACAATTCATGCTACAATAATGATCTTATCGGTACTTTTGTTGTCATCGCGAGTTGTTTCAACTGGCGTATGAGTCATATAAAAGCTGTGCGGACTCGCCTGAATAATTACTAGCAATAGCTGCATGGATGACATAGTATATATAAAAATCTGGATTTTTATTATCGTCTAGAGCATTCGATGATAACAACAATAGATAAAATAATCGTTAAAAATTCATATCCTATAATTAATTAAAATCAGAATATTTCTGCTCGGTAAAATTCTTGGTCGGATGTACGGAATTAGGCAACAGTTACTTCTGGCTGTAGTTAACGGTATTTAACAAACCAATTATTTAAATAGCTGTCAAAACAAATTTCTCCAGTTTCGAGGGACAAAATTCCACACAATCCGTTCGATAGAATATCCAATCGGCGAAACTGGCATTGACATGATCGTCCTTCTTCTATCCGAAGCACGCGTAAACAATGCCACGTTCCATTATTCGCGAATCATTCCAAGTCGCCCGCGGTGCTTTTCTGTCTCGCAATCGCAGTCGCATTGCGCAATCCGAGCGCATCGGATCATCCGTTTCACGATCAAAAAACGCACTCGGTCTATAACGTGAATGGGAAGATATGAAAATTAATACCCCTAATGAATTGCAATGTAATCCAATTTTACTTATTTTTGTATAATATTATATATAAAGTTGATGCGGCTTCAAGAAGACGAAAAAAAAAATATTCGGATTGATTTAAACACGGACAGATCGATTTCGAGATCTCTCTCGCGTTCGCGTTTAATATCCCATCGCCGAATACTCGTAACGAATGAAATTACAGTCAATTGAGAATTGCCTCACCCATGCCGGAGTCTACTATTTCTCGGTTCCACCGCGGATTTCAAAATGAGAATTGCCCGTAGCGGTATTCGCATCTCAGCCACGCGATCGACGGATGAAAACGATTATTACTATGAAAAAAAATGCTCTTGACTTATCATTCGAACAAACAAACACAATCGTTCGAGTGATAACATAATATTTACGACGCCGGTTGCATTTTAGCACCCGACTTTTTAGGTTCGCTTCTTGCCTGGTTGTTTATTCGAAATCGAGACGAAGAAAAAATTTCACGAAAATACGAGTGTAAAAAAATATGACTGATTGAAAAAAATATTGTTTTTGGAATGTTTCGCCGGTAGCGAAATTCAAATGAAGGAATACAACGAGCGGTGTAGAAAATTCCTCTCTTCTTCTGCACAATGTTTCTAACGTTTTGCACATTTTCCACAATTAAGATTATACGAGAGATGTCGACACAGGGAAGTTATAACTTACGAGCCATATATCACTTTATATTTTCACCAATGTATCGTGACAAAAGGATGAGAACGTTTCGTTTACGACCCACGAATTTCGGCATCCGCCAAACTGGCAATTTAACTATGCGTACGTTGGCTGATTGCAACATAATTTTCAATTACCAGTTGCGATAAAGGTAGTAGGGGTTGAATTTCTCGCGAAAACTCTGCGTGGTCATTACGCGTGACATAAGCAACCGCGTAGATTGCGATTGCGCCAGTGACTGCACGATTTTTTCGTCTTCTTCTTCTTCGTCTTACACTCTAGCCGCTCTCGTCTGTATCCTTGACACGGACGACACTTGACGAAAGAAACAACGAAAAAGGATGGAAATAGACGAGACAATATTACTCGCTACCGTGAAAAAATCTATTGGAATGATCGTTTCGATGAATTTTAGTATACCTTTTATAAATAGAGATGACAATAATTAGCATAAAATGAATCTCGCTAATTAATTCGACTGAAACTGGATTATTCAATTCCGGTATTGAAATTGGATGGTATGGAACTCATACGCTCTCACTGATTAAATCAAATACTACGCCTAAAAAAATAAAGGAGACACTTCATTTTCAAACGTTTATAATTCGAATAAAAAATAATCGAACTGAGCAAGTAATTATATTAAAGAGATTTTGAAATTATCACTTGAATTTGATAATTTTTAGTCAAAATACAGCCGTTTGAAAGTAACTGTCCCTTTAATTTTTCTGAGATGTGCATTGTGGGATTATATTAAAGCCTGAAGAAAATACGAGCGTGAAAATTAGCAACATAGTTTTCCCTGGCGTTTAATCGCCGGTTATTTTGATCGTATTCTCAACGCCGCGTGCGCGTGGCAATACGTAACGGCCATCACGCGATAAGAAACAGGCCTCATTGTTTCGCGATATCCGCCCGCGGGGCAAAGTATATCGTCCCTCGGCGGAACGTAATACCAGCGCGAGTGCACGTTCATTTCCTATTCGTCGAACCGAATCCTCTTTTTCTCGTTACCGCCATTTTTTCTCATTGGAAATTTTTAATTCGTTACTCTTATCAGTTCCCGGTATTTCAAAAGATTCAAATCTCATGTTGGGGATCAAATTTATGTAAGCCTGAGTTGAACTAACGGATCTGTACTTGACATTTTGCTTCAAAAATTCTTAGAATCCGTTTCGTGTTAACAAAATTCACGTAGACTAGTTTCCATGTATTCAATTAGGGTTTCCGAGGTCGATTCAGGGTTTAAAAACCTCTTCATAAGCCACAAAAGTAGTTAAAGGTGAGCAAGTCCAAAGTTTCGAATCTCAGAACTCGTTATTTCATGCTCTCGAAATTCAAAGCGTGTAACAAGATTTTTAATGAGTTTGTAACTCTGCTCTGCTATTTCATTCTCTTCTGTTCAATGAGATTGTATAATGAAAACGGTTTCAGAATTTTCCTATACTAAGTGCGAGAACCGCGGCGTTTTCACTCTACTCTGGCCCGTTATAAAAATCCGCTCGGTACCGTAATTCAATGCCGCCTCGTTTTCTATTTTTCACCATTATTGTTATCCATCCTCGCGTACGGTAATTACATTCTGGCTTTTTGCGTGCGAAATCTTCATTCCGAGTATCGGTGATTTTGTTTTCTGCGAAGCACGAAGGAATTCATACGTACGCACGAGGATAAGGCGTTAAATCGTAAACACAAATGAGCGATAAGTTCAACGCGAAACGATTTATTACGTTTACAGTTATCGAGAATTTTTGGATCGATCGTCTCTCTTATGAATATCCCGAATATTAACTCGGGATTGTTTTTTATATCGAATAAAATCGAACCTACACAGAGAATTATTTGTGCGCCAAAAAAGGAAAATCGTTGTTCTGCATTGCGATGCGACAAGTTCGGGAATAAAAATTCTTGGCATCGTCTGGCACGATTTCTACGAAGAGAATGGGAATTCACGCATGATGAGCCGGACGAATTCGCGGTACCTGATCCTTCTTCGACCTACAATGAAAGTCACTCATCTATAAGATTTCCAGAAACTTAGGTACATCTTCCGCAAAACAAAGAGCTCCTTTGTCGTCTCTCACGTTCGAGAGTCCTCTTTACTTTTTTCGAGACACTCAGCGAAAGTAGTCTCTCGTCTCCAGCTAGAAGGCACTTGGCTCTCCGGTTCTATTAGCATACAGTCTATTTCTATTTTTTTCGTCGTTCGAGAGAAAAATCGAGCTGAATAAAGGATTAGCGAGATAAAAATTAAAAAAACTCCCATGGTTCAATTCCGTCTACAAGTCTGAAACTATTGTAATAAGAATTTCAGAAAAATGATTACACGGAAACTACTATATAAAATATAGTCTGATACGTATTGTACTAACTAATGGGACGTTTATTTCTATATCGATACCAATTCGAACGATAAGCGTTTTTTTTAGATAAGATTTACCCACACCTATTCGATACACTTCGCTCTGATTCAACTAGTTAAATCAAGATTAGATTTAAATTAGACATATCATGACCACTTAAATAAAAGGTATCATTAACCAAACAGTAGGTCAAGATTTGTATACATAAATTAAGATAAAAGCTTTTATTGAGAAACAAAATCAATTTATTGTTAAAGATTTTCCTGCTTTAAGCGTATTCAATGATAAAAAAAAAATTGAGAATCGGAAATAATTGAATAACGGAATAAAAACGTGATTTCTTCGGTAATTTTTTACTCGTGTCTTCCCCAGACGTAGCATCGCGAGCGTTCATAGAAAAACAGTCAATTCGGCCTCGCTTGATTCGACCGAACGTGTTAATCATCGCTGGACTTTGCGCGGTTTTCCCATCGCTCTTTGTTCGATTATTAGTGTACGAGCGGTCGCAATCGCGGTTCGGAAAAACATTAGTTTCGACACACGAGAATCTCCGTACTCGATTGCAATTAAAACGAGATCGTCTTGACATTACGTCACAGTTTTCTTGTACCATTTTAGGAAACGAACGCTATTCCTCAAACTTGTTTTTTTCCTCTCGTCGTGTTCGCTCTTTCTCCTTTCGTTCTTCACTCTGAAATTTAAGTATTCCGCAAATCTCCGGACGAAGATAACATCTGCGGAGGAATTTAATTAAAAGAAACAACAATCGTCGCTCTCGAACGCTGTTTCGTGGCTCGAGTCACGTATCGCACGGCTGTTAACGAATTTGGCTCTTTCCTCCACACGCGAATCAACGAATATAAAATTCGATTTGCATTCTTTTCTATAAAATATTTTGACCTGGTTACATAAATATTTATTCAAAGTAACAAGTTTATGTAACCCTAATTAATTTCACGTTACGAAACTAATATCGTGCAGATCCGAGTCATGGTTCAAAAAGCGCAAGCCATTATTTTAATAACATTGTATTCATCGGATAGTGAACTGTACGCTCTGCTAGCCGAAGCCCAAATTATGAGCAAAGTATGACAATTTCCTATATTCGCTTGTTTCAGATGTGAAGACAATCCTCAAGTCCGTGAGCGGGCGTCTCAGGTCCGGCGAGCTGACGGCTATTATGGGACCGTCCGGCGCTGGAAAATCAACTCTTTTGAACATCCTCACCGGATACAAGTGAGTCACTAAATTCTAATTTCAGGAAAACGATTAGTTGAATCAACCAACTGTTCGCTCCGATGTAGCAGAAGATTTCGCGAAGATTACAAAAATAAAATTGACCGTTCAGTTGCATATCGCTTATGAATGGTGAATTATCTTCAATGTGGTATAATGACATTTTCGGGATTTAAAAACTTTTTTAAACAACTTTTGTAATCCAATATTTGTCCGCCTACACAATGCACGCATTTTTTTCACTTTCATGAGTCGTGTTTGACAAATCGATTCCGCGGTCATTTATGTTAATAAATTCGCCAAGCTGAAAGATTTACTCTGGCGTACGGCAATAAAAACTTATCGTAATTGCATCTCGAATCTGCGAAAAGGAATAATTTATCTGTAGTTGTACAACGTTCAAAAATGTAACGAAATTTCGTACGAAGGACTTTGTGCACATTATAAGATTGATTGCTTCGTTACTAAGAAAAAATATGCGAAATTGTAACTTTACGTGCGTTTACAGTAATCATTCAACTGCAAGGCCATTGGAGAAACAAAATTGCCGATTTCTCTCTCTCTCTCTCTCTCTCTCTCTCTCTCTTTCTCTCTTGGCGTATGCTTCAAGAAAAATACCATTCAATTTGATTCATTTCGAAGTGAATTATTACCGTATTTATTGCGCATCAGGACCCCGTTAAATTCAATCTCAAACGCATTTGCATTGTAATCGGGAAATTTCTCAGTTTCTTCTTTCGCGAATCATAAAATTTACATATTTTTTCTTTTGAAATGTGTTATCGGTAGGTACTCGGGGTGTAATCTTCGAATTGACGAATTACATTCACGAATCGCGAGAGAGATCTCGATTAGATAAGAACGCGTAATCGAAATTGTTCACAGGTCAGAAATGACGTTTCGAGGTTTCGATTACACAAAAAAATAGAAACTCGTGATTTTTTCGATATCGCATCTTTCGGAGTACATATTATTGTTGATTTATTGTGCATTCTATTTATGGAAGAATAAACGAAACTTCCTTCTCGATTTGCATAACGCGGTATTACCCACTTGAAACTCATCCAAGTGTTTGCGAACGGCTTCCAAGACTCGTGCACTCGTGTAATGTCACTTTGCGTTCGAATGATTTATCGCCATTATTTTACGGAATAAATCCTCTCTTGGGTGACTCGAAATGAATTTTCGTACCTGGTGGAACCTATTTTGACTTTCAAAAACCTCACCTATCGATCTAACGAAAAATACTTTGTATTAAAATTAGTATGCATTCTCAAGTTGTAAACATTCAATATCACATCCAAGATTCGTTCGATAAATTCTCGAGCACATCTATGTGATAATCGGATGAATAAAAATGAGAAATTCGTTCAATGAAGATCAACATATCACGAATCGAAGAACAGGATTTGAATGAGTTTGAAATTTCCTCTTCGCACATAAATCGCGGTGAGAGTCGTTCGATGACATTGCCATGTAAATTCATCGTGACAAGGAGAGGAATAAAAAAAACCTCTCGTCATCAGAATTGTGTGCAAATGAGCCCACAGTTAAATAACAAAAATCTTGAGCAACCGATATCCGGCTTCGAGCTCGGTGAAGTCTCGCGCCTCCTTTTTGTCTCCAAGCAAAATTCATCGCGTTCCGGAAAAGAGCAAACAAGAATAAAAAAAAAAGAGAAGTTTTATGTACTCACAGCTGAACTGGAAATATCGCGGAAGCGCGCTGGTTGTATTTTCGAAAGTTGTTTGCTGGAAGAAAGTTAAGGTCGAGATCGGAAGTCGCGAATCGAGGGGTCTCTCTTATTTCTGTCAACAGTGAAGTTTTCGCTATACGAGCGCTCAGTCAAATTCGAAAATCGTTTCGGTTTTACTTTCGTCCAGCTTATGTAATAACACACGTCAACGAGATTTTTAATGATGCGAAGATGTGGAAAAAAAATGGAAAGTTGCGAGAATGAAAGTTAAATCAAATTTTGACTTACGCACACTGAGAATAATAATCTTTGCTACAAGTTAACACTAATAATGTACCGATAATGGATTTTCACTTTTTGAGTCGAGTCACTGATCCAATTCGTGTTCTGTTTCGGGAATTCTTTAATAGATTCGCGCGAAGGGGTCAGGGGTTACGTGTCAAGGATGCGATCGCTGTTTACACGACTAGAAAGATGAAATTCCTCGTAAATTTCGAGTTTCTCGATTCGATCGTTCGTATCGTGCGAGTGGACTTTTTACCAGCGTAATTGTGACCCGTAATGACTCGACCTCACTAATTAGGGGTAGCCTGCGATTGTAAATTTTTTATTTTAACATTTAGCGCAAAAAGCCATTCGATCATTCCGCATTAATTAGTCGTTAAACCCCAGAGCTGTTGTCCATTATAATTATCGATCCCTTCCCCGTCTCCCTAGAGTAACGCGAATGCATTTTTTGCCCAATTCGAATACATTATAGAATACACCGCGTGCGTGTCGACTCCCGTACACATGCACACATACGCTCTTAAGAATTGCAATATCGCAAATCCAACCGGTTTCGAGAATTGACTTCGTCGATTTGTTCTTTTTTTTAACCTCGGCTGGATCGAATTCACATTTCAAGGAGAATATTCACTTGCACGGGTCGATTTTGTTCGCGATATTGAATGAATTCTTCAACGAGTTCGAAATCTTTATTGAATTCGACGTTGTTAAACGATTTGCATCGAACCGGTTTTATCGAGATATTCGGCAAATAACTGGTACATTTGGTGTGACGAAACTTGTACTACAACCCCACCCTCGATTGAGTTCTGTACGCTCCTCTGAAATTTTCGCGTCTTGCAACACATTCGCAGCTTTCACCGCTCGAAAATCAATTTTTGAGCACGAAATTCAAATTTCCGTTGGAAGCTCGATCTAATGCGATTTTCGAACCGGTTATTCCACCCCATCGAGTTCTGTCGTCTTGACATTGGGAGAGTCCTATGAGGAAAAAGTCGAGGCAAGAAAAATGAGAGCCAAAGAAATTCACGTGTCCCTTTTAAAATTGATGATGAAACGCATACGTGCGAGAAAAAAAGGAAAAATAGGAGGAAAAAAAAAACAATCAACGTAGACGTCACGGGACATATCTTACTTTCAATCTCGATTGCATTTACATATCCAACTACGTCACTCGATTCTACCATTCGGAGTCGTCTTATGGAATTTCACAAATACGCGGAAATACTCGCGTGTTTATATCGTTCGTCGAGAGTAATTTGAATTTATGGAATACACACCAAGCGAGTAATGTCGATCATAACGCTCGTTAATTACTTTGAAACGCGGTAGTCTTATCTCTTTCGTATTTTTAAGCAAGCTAATGAGAGTGGTCCGGAAGAATTTCATAAATGTGTATAGATAATCTTTGGATCGAATAAATATTCCAAACCTGATCTTCTAAAGACTGAACAGTTGGTTGTTCGATAATTCGATAATTTACTTATAAACTTAATAAATGAAAATTTTTTAAATTTCAGATTCCAAGGTGTTCAGGGCAGCATCACCATGAACGGTCATGAAAGGAACTTAAGTGCCTTCAGGAAACTGTCTTGCTATATCATGCAGGATAACCAGCTCCATGCCAACCTTACTGTCGCCGAAGCCATGAAGGTCGCGTCGAACCTCAAACTCGGCTCGAACGTCAGCAAAGCCGAGAAAGAGGAAGTTGTAAGTTCATCTCATTTAATTCGGAATTCTTAGCGAAAGAAAAAAAAACAAGTGAATTTCTCCTTCTCTAACAATTTAAGATAGAATTTTTGCGAATACGACATTTCGGAATTACATATATTTAAGTTGACATTTTCTGGGATAAAATGTTACTTTTGCATAGTTAAAAACACGAAAGCTCAAGGTTAACGTTGCAGAACAGAAATTTAGAATGGTTTCGACGACTGCATTATAATCGATTATTTTAACTATTTTCAACTTGCTTTTCAACATCATATGTGTAGTGCTAATAAGCTCTGTGAGTTTTAATAAAGCACTTAAAAAAAACGTACTCGAATTGTGATTTATCGATAGAAAACTAAACAACGATGTTAATTTTGTAGATCGAAGAGATCTTGGAGACCCTGGGTCTTGCCGAGCACCGACGCACCATGACCTCGAACCTGAGCGGTGGTCAGAAGAAAAGGCTTTCCATCGCACTTGAACTTGTCAATAATCCACCGATAATGTTCTTCGACGAGCCGACAAGGTGAAACTCGCAACTTATATAACTCATTCGATCACGCCGTCTTTGCGTGCAAAACTGTTTTGGCGGAAGCGAGCACTCGATTCGCTATATGAAACAACGAACCTCGTTATAGCGAACTTATATGGAGATTGAAAAAGTTCATTACGACCATAAAATCGAGTTTCGATATTTTTGGTTTATCGTAGCGTAATTCGGTAGCATTCGAGTTGATGCATCTGACAGTTCAAATATTGAATCGGCAAACCGATTCACGCGTGCTAAGTCTGTTTAACTAAGCCTGGATTTTTTTTATCGCGAGACGCACGCGCGGATTGTGTATGCGTACGCGGTTTTACCGTTACACGACTACTTTTCGACTCGCTCTTCCGCTTTATCCTCGGAAAGAAAAACCAACATGTAACCGTTATGAGTCGAATTTAAAACAATTTTTTCTTTCATCTTTCTCCTGGCTCGCGAAATTGCAGTACATCGAGAAACGGAACTCTATACCTCGCGATAGAACGCTTTCACTTTCACTGAATGTCAGTGAAATCTGTCTCAGTTTCTTTCTTACACGTAGTTTTTATTTCGTTTAAATAGTTTTCGCGTAAACGAATAAAAATCAAGCAAAGTATTTTAAGAATGATACATTGAATCGGAATCTGATAATTCTTTGCAATCATGTTATTAGATCGGCTCCGAAGGTTGATAATTTACAGAGTCCATAGGTCATACATTAATTCTTCCCGTTATCGATAATTCTCAATGTTGTTATCAATGAAAAATGTACGAACACGACAAATTCCATCAGAAATTGATCATTCGCTGCTTAGCGTGAATAGAGAGAATTCGATTATGAGTATGAAGAAAGTCAAGCATAAATGTACAGTATTTAGAGAACGTTTCACAGCGAAGAATACGCTGCAATTCAACCATTTTAAGAGTTTACTAGTTAGAGCGAGACCGCACGAGGCTACGAAAATCGGTAAAAATTCTAATAGCGTTGAGGTTAACGACTTAATGTATTCCGTACAGGACGTGCTCAGGTTCACAAACGACAACTCTAATAGATTTTTTCACGGAAGAAACCGATTCAATTTTGAAAACATTATATTTTTTTAATCTAAAAAAAGCCTCATACTAAAAATTTGTCGGATAAAATAAGTTTTGACCAAAGTTGAATAATTCAAAAGTAACAGTTATTAGGCATACCAAAATAAATACGTATTCCTTCGAATATTTTTCCTTTAATGAGCCTCGAGTAGACCTCACCTTTTGACAAATCATCGAGCGATGTGTATCGAAATGTGGATTCCCATTCGGGAATTTTGCTTCTATAAGTGCGCAGGATTCTTTGGCTTCCTGAGGAAATTCAACGCGACAGAAATAGTCACGGAATTCTCGTTTTCTCGTATGTATGTACTTTCTGTGGTCGTCCCTAGAGGACCATCGCGAGTTCCGCGCGAACGGTTCGACCGGTTCTGTAAAGGTTTCTACGCTCGCCTTGTTCGTTTTCCATACCCGATCGGACGTAGGCAGACGCGGTTCAAGGACCCGGCCAGCTCGTGACCGAGGCTCACCGAGGTCGCATTTTGTCCTTCCGTATCATTTATTCCGACCTTGATTACACTCAGAAACTCGGTTCGAGATATAGCAATATTGTCACGAAAATTTTCAAGGACTGTATCGCAATGAAACAAGTATACTTGCATGGTATACTTTCGATACATTAATTTTGTTGCAACTTATGAATTCGTATGAAATTTTATAGTTTAGCATGATAAAAAAAGGACTTTTTTCGCTAATGTCTTTCGTTTAATATTTTCAGTGGTCTGGATTCTTCGTCCTGTTTCCAGTGTATCTCATTACTCAAACAATTGGCACGAGGAGGAAGGACGATAATATGTACCATTCATCAGCCAAGTGCTCGTCTTTTCGAAATGTTCGACGCACTTTATACACTCGCCGAAGGTCAGTGCGTGTACCAGGGATCCACCTCGCAACTGGTACCTTTCTTGAGATCCATCGGTCTGAACTGCCCGAGTTATCACAACCCGGCATCCTTTAGTGAGTATTTATATTATAGAAATAGTAATATTCATTTTAAAAAAGAATTTAGCTGTACGTTCGTTATAGTTAATATCTTGAGTTTCAATCAAGTATTCTGCGATTACAGTAATCGAGGTCTCCTGCGGCGAATACGGCGACAACATAAAAAGTCTCGTAAACGCGATCAAGAATGGGAAGTACGACATACGAGAAGGACATCCGTTCCCCGATTCCAAGACCGATTTGAACAACGCGGACATGGGATCTTACCCCAAAGACATCGAGACCATGGACGGTGGTATTGACACCAAGGACAAGAACGATGCCAGCAATCTCGAGGACAAGGACAACAAGTTCACGGACACCAAGAACACGGAAATTAACAATGGGGGAATAATACCCAGCTATGCTACCAACGACATCGCGAAACAAGGTCTATATTTTGTTTTCCCCTTTCACTTCTCTTACATTTTTTTTCACTTTCAACCTTGTTGGAGAAACTTCCTGCTTCGTACAAATAATTTAAATAAGAAATTCTTTGAAAAATTAGAGGATCGGGTTGATGTGACCGAGTCAATAATAAATATTATTTCTTTCAGACGTTTCAGTTTTCATCGAAAACGAGAAGAAGGAAAACGTTGACAATGTTGGCACTGCCTTACTCGACGACACCATAGCCGTAACGCCTAAGAGATATCCAACCTCGGAATTCACGCAATTCTGGATTATACTAAAGAGAACACTGCTCTTCAGTCGTCGAGACTGGGTCAGTTTGATTACGAAACTATTTCTATGCAATTTTCTTTCTATAATTTTTATGTTCATTGTTTTCGTTTTATTTTTAGACTCTTATGTACCTTCGATTGTTCGCTCACATATTGGTCGGTTTCCTAATTGGCGCACTTTACTACGATATCGGTAACGACGGAGCTAAAGTACTTAGTAATCTTGGATTCCTTTTCTTCAACATGCTGTTTCTTATGTATACATCAATGACAATTACCATCCTATCTTGTAAGTATCTCGCTCTACCTCCTCAATCGCGACACTTGTACACAAAAAAAATAACGCAACAAATTGTTTTGTCAATGAATTACAGTCCCGCTAGAGCTACCTGTACTACTCAAGGAACACTTCAACAGATGGTATTCTCTAAAGTCGTACTATCTAGCAATAACAGTGTCTGACATTCCTTTCCAGGTAATTTCATATATCCTTCGCCGAGTTTACATTCCATAAATAATTCATCCGATTTAATTCGAATATATTTTTGCAGGCTATCTTCTGTGTAATTTACGTTACTATCGTTTACTTCATGACGAGTCAACCGGCGGAAGTAATGCGATTCAGTTTGTTCCTGGGTGCTTGCCTGCTGATCTCGTTCGTCGCCCAATCCGTGGGACTTGTGGTCGGCGCAGCCATGAACGTACAAAACGGCGTGTTCCTCGCGCCGGTAATGTCAGTGCCTTTCCTTCTCTTCTCGGGATTCTTCGTCAGCTTCGACGCAATTCCCGTATACTTAAGGTGGATCACCTATCTGAGTTACATCAGATACGGCTTCGAGGGTACCGCCTTGGCCACGTACTCTTTCGAACGTGCCAAGCTTAAATGCTTCCAGGTAATCTATCCAAACGACCTCTATCGATAACGAAGAACGTTTTTATGCTTTTACTGAAAATTACAAAGCCGCACCTCTTTGTCTCACCGAGTGATTGTCATTCGTTAAAAATAGTTGCTCGGCTAGTTTATCGTCGAGAACTATACTCCTAAAAAAAATTAAAGGAACAGTTGTCATTTTCAAACAGCTGTATCTCAGCTAAAAATGATCAAATCCGATCGATGAAGTGATCATTTTAAAACTTGGATCTTTATTTTTTAAATGATTATCTTCTCTAATTGGTTCAATAATTTTTAGTCAAGATTCACTTGAAATTGACGAATGTTAATTTTTTTGAGGAGTATATGTATATCGAACTGATATACATTCCCATATGTTAAAATGATAATTTTTCCAGGTCTACTGCCACTTCAAAGACCCTCAGACAACGCTCGAGGAATTGGACATGCTGCAGGCTGACATCACTCTCGATATTCTTGCCCTCCTTTTGATATTCGTCGTGTTGAGAATTACAGCGTATCTATTCCTTCGCTGGAAGCTCAAGTCCGCACGATAAGAACGTACAAACGTTTTATTCGTGCTATCGTACGAAAAATTTATTTTTTTACGTCAAATGGTTTGGAATATATCGTCAAAAGTGAAAAGCACTGCTGCACCAGCGAAAATTCATTTTGAGCGTCAACGAAATGAAGAACATAATTTTACAAGATGTAGCAGTTTTGGGAGAACGCGATCTACATGCAACGAGTCGACCTAAATATGAGAACGCCTGAGTGAATGTGAAGCTGTATATACGAGTAGGCACTGGATCGTCGTGTCGCTCGTTTAACCGAGATAATTCTCTTAACGTTGTATATAAAAATTTTTTAAATGTGGTTAAAGCGTCGAAACACGAGAGCCAGAATAAAATTCAGCGATTCGTAGATTTTTATTGTAGAGTTTTTAAGTCCAATTGTATTCGTTAAAATGTGATTTCAACGAGAGTACACGTATTCTCAATTTCTGGCTCCCGATCGTTACGAATTTCGTAATCCGGTAACCGAGTTCCATACGCGACGTGTTTTCAATATTTTTTCTTCGGAATGCGTGAAAATCGCGTGTCTGTAGATTGTTGATTTTTAGTTCGTAAGGTTTAAGATATAACATAATTTATTTATACCTAGAGTTTAGTCGATAAACAAAAAAACGACATGGTAACTATTGTGACGTATTCGTTATCCAGGGTACTATTCGCCTTATTATCTTCTTTCCTTTTATTTTATTATTGTAAACTATACGCGCGGAATAAGACACTCGTAAAGAACGCATCTATAAAAACAAACTCGAGAAATCCGATCGAGTTATCTTATGCGACTCGTTTCAACGAATCCGTAAAATTTACGAAGCCTAAACACAACGGCCTGCGTTAGTTGCAAACGAAACGAGCGTTTCACGAGCGATCACTTGTTTTTCATCTACCCCGATGGCTGTGAGCACGATGAATGCAAGTTGGAACAAAATACGTGTGTTTTTTTAATCAAAATGAAAAATTACCGACGCGTTGATCGCAAACATCCGTAACGAGAAAATGCGTCGCGAAAAAAAAATAATCAAAAATGGAAAAAATTGTTTATACGTATATGTAGATATCGCAACAAAATGCACGAGTTTAATCTTGCCAGAATAACAATGTATATGTGTCCGAAGGCCAAATAATTGTCCAATCGTTTTCTCTCAGATTAAATCTATCATCGTCGTTCGATGGAAAGTCAATTCTTTACACACCGCAATGCGTTTCGATAGAACGCCTAATTACTGTTATATCAGGGTGAGCCACTACACTTTTTCTATATTTATATTCGAGATATATAGTTGTAACGTGTGAACGAACGATACGTCCGTTTTTATAACAAACAATTGTAACGATCAATTTTATTTCGATGGTATATTTTACCGAACGATGTTTAAATGTCTATAGA
>NCVS01001558.1:0-23030 GCA_003055095.1 Goniozus legneri | reverse complement strand
ACCGGCCAGAATAGGAAAGAGAAAGGCAAACGCGCGATATAGGCAGTATATTGTGGAAAGTACTCCGAGAGCGCGAACTCGCTAGTTGGCCGTATCTCTTAGTCAACTCGGCCAAGTTCAAGCTCGACGCGCGTGCCGCCTTCGTTTCGCGATGTGAAAAAAGATAAACACGGAGTACCAAAATTTTTACGAACAAAAAGGCAAAACGCATCGACTATCGCACGATGACCGCATTCTAAGTATAACGGGTGAAATGTTTGTTAACGATAAAAAAAATATTCGCGTATTGATTTTCTTACGCGCACGGGTTTGTTAAGATATAATAGATAAGGAAAAATTTTGAAATTAATAAAGCCGAGGACGATCGACGAATTAGCGGTGCATATTTTTTAAAATACACTGTGCGCCGTTGATCGATCGGTGTAATCGTCGTTGTATTTTGTAATTGTATGTTTATATTACGAATAAAGTAATATTGCTTTTCATATACAATGAGTTTTATTGTGACTTGATCTGCAAGTGTGGTGCATCAATGAAATACGTCGTTGTTATTCCAACGTTATCTATCGAATTTGTCATTTAAAAGTCAATGGAAGGAGCCGTTCGGTGTCCACGAGAGAATCGAATCATTTGCAAATTACGCGTGTTGTTTTATCATAGTGACGGTCGAAAATTGGAGATTAAAATCGGCGCGCGTAGGCTGATAACATCGCGGTACATTATTGCGGAAATAATCCTTGTGTGTACGTCGAAAATGTAGATCGAAAATTTCGATTCGCTGAAAGTTGATTGATCAGAAGTCGTGATGCCATGTGAAAGTTCCGTACCGGGGATGGAGAAAATGAATAGCGAGAATGCATCTTCAGAGTGAGTATTTTACAGGTATCATATTAGCACGCGATATTCGACTTTCATTTATATATAGCATGATAACGCTGAGCATCACGCATGTTTTTATTTTCCCTACGCGATTATTTTTTTTTTTCATTTCGTCTCATTCGATCTTCGAATATTACTTTTCGCTCGGCCGTCTGATTTATCAAGCGTACATGGTATTTTTCTTTAATCCTAGTTGACCAATATTAGTCGATCTTTCGATATTCAATTTTGCACGATTAAAATCAATGGCATTTTACGTCGACCCAATTACGGCTTTCTAACTGGAGGCGAACCGATTTGATTTCACTCGTCCTGCATCCGAGCCGGGCTCAAAACGCGCGATGACATCGAAAGACCACAAATATCCGCTAGAATACGCGGTCGAAATTTCAGATAACAAGAATGAAGAAAAAATTTCAGACGTTCTACGGAGAAAAGAATTTGAATATTATTTTGAAGTCGAAAGAATAATCTGACGATTCAGGGTCGTGCGTTACATGGCTGCCCCGGAGAATAGTAAAAGCCAATGTATGTTTAGTACGTGATTAGCAAAATAAATAAATGTCGCGTGCCTGGATGATCCGGTCGATTTTTTTTTCGTTCCATTCGCCCAAAACCGACAATTACAAACTGAACCGGTAATTACGTAACCCCGTGGACGAGCTCCCGTTTTTTGCGCCAGAAACGCACGAAAAAGAACATTGCGCGATTTAACTAATTGAGGAATCGCGTGGCATGACGACTAATGTGTCTCGAAGGTCGTACGAGACGGGCATTTAATGCGATTTTCCCGATCCTCATGATGCGCGGCAAGTAAAAAGATAAGGAAGAAAAAAAGGAGAAGAATGGCAAACGAGTTATTATCGCAGAGATGCGCCTCTTATGCTGTTACAGTGTTTGAACACGATAAACACTGACTGCACGCGAAAAGTGAAGTACGAAGGAAAACAAAAATTAACAGGCGGAATTGCAATTTTGTCGCTCGGTGGAAAATAGAACCGCGGAGCTTCGTTACTTCACGGAAAGTGAAAACGAGCGATTAGAACTTTTAATCTCAGGCCTCGATCTTCGAAGCTTGAAGTACAGCCGGCGTTACTTTGGTCATCTTTACATTGAAAACGAAAATTTATTGAATTTCCTTGATATTTGTTTTGGTTAAAAATTAATTTCATTCTAAGCATTATTTCTACGTCTAATTCGAACAAAATGTTTATTTTTATATTTTTACAGTCTACGGGCTCTCCTTGATTTCGCACTTTGCTCTTTGGAAATTAGTTTAAATTAATTTCGATTTTTTTGTAAAAATAGAAATTTACCGCTAATAATTACCGAACTTAATTGTATAGGAAATACTCTTGAGATAAGAATAGTAATCGGCGCAATCGGCTCGATCAATGGATAGTGGACGAGTGGAATATAAATAGCGGGTAAGACAATCGGCTATCAAAAACTGGGAATTTCGTGCCGTCGTTTCCTCAATAGTTGATTGCACTTTTATAAGAATCGTTATTTTCCAGAATTGTTTGTTAGATTTCGGAATTTCGGGAATTTATACGCGGTTGTTTTCGTTTCTTCCGAGTCTCATTTGGTATGCGCAGAGCGGAAAGTTCAACGCGCTCGTGGCAAAGCGCGTGTTACGAATTATGCGCGGTCTCCTGTTCTGCACTTGACCCGAGCGCGTCAATGGACCCCGATGACTCGCGAAAATTTTCCAGTACGAGAATCGAGCGAAGTGTACGCGTACAAATATATGGAAAAGACGGAACTGGGAGTGTTCCATACGGAGCGATTACAATTATCAACTGACCGCCTTTTTGGTAATCTTATCTGCGTCAACTACGTATAAAAGAATTTAAAGCCTCCGTACGTTCTTCGATTCTTACGACAGATTGAATCATCTACAAAGTTAACATTTTTCGAGATATCGTCATTCCCCATTGTTAACAATAGAACAACTCGACTTGAACAATTACATTGTATATTTATTTTTAGGTGCATAATTCGTTATTCAGAATTCCGTTAAAGTATTACATGGTTATAGTCCAAGTTGGTGAATTTTGTACGCGAGTTTTCTTCTTCCCTAGTAGAGTTCGTTAGGCTAGGTTACGCGTTTCCTCGACGCAGCTGCGGATTACACACAATAACGTCGCCCAACCCTAGTTTCCCGAGGCTCCGATCGTGTGAGTCAGCGCGTGTTACACATGAGCGTTATTTCTCATCTTTTTTACAGCCGCGAGTTCCTCGCATCTTCTTTGTTTGCTCCGCGATGATTTCCTAAAACACACGTACGTTCGTGACTCTGAATTTTTCCTATGATCTCCTTCGCATACAAGTATCAATTATTTCAATTAGATGACACAATTCCTTCGGTTACGAATTAACAAAGGAAAAAATCAATCACGAGTTCGGAATTAAAAGAGGCACAGTAACTTGTTATTATTTTGGATAACTGAAAAAATAATTATGCAATTCTACACGCTATTCAACAACTTTTTACCGATTGAAAATTTTTTGTTCAAAGTGTCACTCTGCGAAAATAAAGAAACTAATAATTAAATATTCTTTATCGACTTGTTTCAACTTGAAATCGGAGTTGTTAAATTCTTTTCTATGTGTTTCTTGGTTTAGCCTTCGCATGTAGTATTCAGACAATTTTCTTCTCCATTTTCTTACTTTTCGTAAATAGAAATTTCATCGTCTCGTTTCTTCTCGAACCGTAGCGGGTTTTCTTTTCGAAACGGACGGTTAGTTTTGAAGAGTTTTACTTATACCGCGAGCCAGGCATGCGCAAACGGTTCGTGCTCCGGTATGAACTACGAAGCAGAGACAGACACCGCGCGCGCGCGCAAGTAGCGATGCAGCCTCATATTTACAATGTTCACACCAGTAGGCACGTCGCCATTGACTGCAGTTAACCGCGAGTGACCGGTGCACTCGTCTAAACGACGTTCGATTCGCCGAATCGACCGAAAACTAATTGCAACAATTTCCCGAGAGAGTTGAATTCGTACGAGGTTCATACAGAAAAACGAAGTTATAGGTTATCGTGAAGTAGGGCGTATCGGAAGCCTTCTGTCGTGATGTGAGTATAGAGACCGCTTTTTCCTCGTTCGATAATTCGACCAAACTGGATCTGTCATTTCTTGCATTCGCTCTTTATCTGCTCCACTATTTTCATTTCGCCATGCTCGCCCACATTCTCATTTACTTGCGATACCCACATAATATACCGTCTAGAAAGCTCTTTATTGTGATTTATTGCCATAAACGATACGCGCTTCTACACACTGTTGCATCTTATACCAATCCTTACTGGAAACTTTTCTAACAAGAAATGCTAATTTCGATAATTTTCAATGAATGATAAATCCTGTTTTTTTTTTTTTAATTCAATGCCAGATTAAACAATATTCACGAGTAACCACGAATCGAGAATTGTTATCGCGTTGACAAAGGGCATTGAGATTCGTTGAAAAATACGATCGGTATTCCGACTGTTCGAAGAAAAACAGAGTGTATTTTTGTACCGGTCTCCTAGTAGATTTGTGACAAGCCGTCGCGGGCCCGCGCGCATCCCGTATGCAACGAGCGAACTCGGTGTCGAGTGGGAGTCGTCCTGGAAGGGGTCTCCGTGGACGGGCTTGTTGTGCCAATAGCATCCCCGAAGTTCTCAGTCCGGAGTCAGTGTGTGCATTGTTCGCGAACGGGGAATTATTTGCGTGCGGCACGTGCGCACGGATAACGTCGCCGGATACGAGAAATATAATCTATAAATCATTCGAGCGAGTACACGCGTGCAAGGTAAAAAAATGCAAATACACAGAGTTATCCGATTCGGTAATCGAACGAGATTTTTGATGCACCGGAGATATAAAGTACTGGATTTTATTGTAAGATTATCCAAGACGAGGATCACGTGGAGTGCACGCGGTTAACGCATCGAGAGCCGGTTTTTTAAATTGTCGATTAACATAGCAGACATTGTTGAACAACCAATCTATAAACTGCGACCGATCGATTACTCCTACCGAACTACGTTTTGCTATCTTGGTCGATAGGTCGTTCGACCGTTATTGCCATAATATTGGAAATAGCGCTCGTGTACTGCACGCGCGAATGACGTCCGATAAGACCGTTGCTATTAATGCGATACATATTAATAATACCCTTATTACCGAGCCGCGTCAGTGCGTTCTTTCGCGATCGATTTTTCCAACTCTGAATGTCTTTACGATTTTGTGCTCTTCGAACGTGATTAATGTATTTCGCAGTCGGTTCGATCTCTAATGGTTACATTTTGTTGATAGCAATTTCAGATACAGTTCTAAATTGCACTCACGCATGATCTCAATCGTTTCATTTTTTTATGAATAATTCCGTGCATTTGCACACTGAAAATAAAAATTTGTTGAATTTATACTTTATTTGTATACACATTCAAACAAATATAAAGACATTCAGTAAAATATATGTTTGAGTTAAAGATGCTAATTTTATTTTAAATAATATTTTCTTAGACTAAATAATAATTCATTTCATCAAAAAAATGATTTATTTTTATATTTTCAGTGCAAGGTTTATTTTTTAAGCTCGTTAAAAAACACGAAATGTTTCGATTTCGTCTGTAGGTTCGCTATTCGTGTCAATCGGTCAATGCCACGGTCTGTTATTATTTCTAAGTCTCTTATTTATCGGTCTTGTTTCTTTTTCACCGTCTTGTAGATACTAGCTCGCCAATATCGTACTGTCGATCGGTCATCGCTCGGCAGCACGGATTACACGCACGCTCGCCTGTTCCCCCCCGAAATATATACATATACATTATCGGTATATGCATAACGGACGTGAAGCTAGTGGACGCCGACGAATGCTCGTGTTTTCTCGCGTGCGTTCCATCGAAACACGCTTATCGTCCGGGTGCAATCACACCCCGCGTGTTCGCTCGACCAATGACGAGCTGTTAATTTACACTGATTGCCGACGAAAAACATCGTACGACGGTTAATATCGATTAATTATCGACGCCGATCGATCCATATTTCTTCTCGCAAGTAGCCAAGTTTTCTGCGTGAAAATTTATGTCTATCAAGTTAGCCCCGCGAAATAGGATTTTTCAACAAATTTTTGTTGTACTGCTATGCTATTCATGTATGATTACTGCAGTCATAAAATTGCAATTTTCACAGCAATTGTTTTTTCTAACCGCAAATCTTGAACTCAATAATTTTGTTCGTATTACCGACATATAGACATTGAAAATTCGTTATTTTCTCGAATTCTTTTCTCAAGATATATGATAAACGATATTATCAATGATCTCGTTTAAATGACGTCTCTAATGTAAGTAAACTAGCGAACCTTACCAATTTAATCCGAGTTTTATCAGTGAAATGCACAGCAGGAAGACCTTACGGAGATAGTATTGCATCCGGCGAAACTGTGGAAAATACACGTGTCGCATAATTAACTTATCGGAAAGATTTCTCGGATTCAAACAGTCGTTCATTGTACGCGATCATCTTGAATTGGCGTACACGAGCTTGAGCGATAGGGAACAACGCTTCCCGACGCAAACATCTATTCAAGGTCAATGTTTCTGCGAAATGCGCGTTTCTTCGTCGATGACGGAACGAACTTTGCTATCGGTCTCGCTCGATATTTCATTTTGGAGACGCCTCGTCGATCGTTCGCCAATAAATAACAAAGGAGATATAAACGTTCACCCTCAAACAGGACTCATCGAATTTTTATTCGTTACTTTCTTGTTATGACTTCGTTCGCTCCTCCAAGGGCAGATTACGAATTCCTTCGCTATAAACAATCTCGTATATTAATTACGGAAATCAAAATAAGAAGATAAGAGATATACGAGGAGTGAGATACAGCCGTACTGCGGTCTAATGACCCGAACATCGCCTCGCGGAGATCGTAAAATCGTCGTTAAACATCGCCTAGGTGTATACTACGCTCGACTATTTAGCTCCTTTTTTCAATTTTCCTTTTTCCTATACGTTCTCGCGCGTATCGCGATCCAGCCACTGATTGCGAGTAATCCGCGTACGCTAACGATACCGAAACGTTTATATCGATAAAAACATTTCATGGCGTTGGCGGATCAGATACGATTTACATCTCGTCTGAAAATTTATTCGATTCAATTATCTCGAGAGTTTTCGACACTCGAATTCGAAGGCCCAATTCCCCTCGACATTCATTCGCCACCGACGATAAGTCGATCGAGATCAAGATCGACCGTACGAGTCGGAACGGTTACGCATCGAAATGTAATTTTCGTTAAGTAAGCCATTCGACTACTAATTGGATAATTCAATTTGCTCGAGTATGATTTTATTCGATCGAAAAACGTACCAAAAAATTTGTTTTTATTTGTCTGGTCCCGAATGGTGAACGGTTCGAGCATGAGTATTAATAATTCGGTAGATTGTCCTGAAAAAGTTGAATCGTTTGTTTTTTACGCTCACAAAATAGATGTTGTATCCAGACATAAGAAGTCTTTGAGGTAGGATACGCGTATGTAAATATCTACGAAGAACCGTATTTATACATATATATAATATATTCAATTATAGAAATATGCGATTGCTTATATATTGATATAAAAACGTAACGATTCAGCTTTTTCATGCCCCCCCCCCCTCCCGCCAGACTATTAATATGTATATCTCGATCGATAGTTTCAAATAAAAAATCAAAATAAGTATATTTTTGAAAAAAAGGTACCAAAAAGATGTCTCCAGCTATCTTCAGATTTTTTTCTCCTCAACGCTCATTCGTTTAAAAATAACAGTGAAGTATGAAAAGTGGAAACGATGAATTTCTTCTAGTCGAGTACTAGCGTGAAATAGAAACTCGAGTGAAATTTCTTTATAATTATAAAAGAAACTTAATCATCCTTAAAGATGTTCAGGAGTCATAATAATCTACTGCCTGAAATTTTATTGCACGAACTTTATTTATCAGAATGTCGAATAAATTAAAAATTTTTTTTAGTTACTTTTTACGTAGATTGTGTATCTTAGTCTAAATGTTAGATGTTAGAACTATAACATTCAACATTCTGATGATTAAAATTTGTTTAATAAAATTTCAGGCAGTAACCATCCATTCTCTCAAATTTAAAAATTAAAAATTATTGTGACATCCTTAAATGAGAAGCGATATAAATTTATATTGTTCGAACGTAAATAGCAATTTTTGGCATTGACTGTGGGCGAATGGGAGAAGGCATACTCGCGCGGCCGTTGAGCCGGTACGCGAGTCTCGTGTCCGAACTCTGAACACAATCGTGTGCGAGGGATAGAACGCGGGGAGGCGAATGCTCAAGCGCGCGAGCCATCGCGGGCACACAATACTATTTTAAAAGTCAGTCTACCGCCTCTGTCCGCGGCGCGCTGAGCTTCGAGCGCGCGCCATCCTTCCGCCTCGTGCTCGTCATTTCATACGAGAAAATACTTACTATAGGATTACTCGAGAAAATTCATTCAGTAAGTTTGACAAATTATTTAATCAACAGAGGAAAGTTTTGTATAGTTTGTATAAATGTGACTCTTTTAAAAAAAGTTAGTGACAATGCGGAAGCTTTATTTTCAGTGTGATCCAATACGTCGCAAATATCGTAGTGAAATTATTTTAGATTTTTTGAATTAGGAAAATTTCCAGTTCGATGAAATATGCATTGACTCAGATCGCGAAAGGTACGGTTAATTTTATCTGGCAAGTCCGAGTACTTGAACTCGTGTTCAGTGACATGACAAAGCGATTAACTTGGTGTCTCGTTACGTATGCAAAGTTATTCCCCTTCTTCTTGTAGCTCGTCGTACCGAAAAGTAAAAATGTGGCGAAAGAAAAGAAAATAGGAGCTGCGTAACCCCCGAGGCAAACAGCCGATGAATTACGAGCATCATCTGCGGTTCTCCACATTTCTCTCTTCCTCCCTTAAATTTCTATATAAACTGTGAGCCACTACAAAGTATCAAATGACAATTTTCATTCTGAAAAACTACGAATTCCCTAATTTCGCATAAATCGTGACAGCGTCTAATCGCTGTTGCGGTCTGCCGAGAAAATTCTGTACAATTGATAGAACCGCGTCAAGATTGTCGCAACTTTGAATGCACGATTACTATAAAGATTCATTCAATTACCGGTTGCGTAGCCGTCGGGCAGAAGCGGGGTAAAAACTCGTGGATGGAAAAATAACGTTCCAGTACGCGAATCCTCACGAACGATCTCGTCGCGAGGAACGAGAGTAGCAGGTGAATAATGAATTACACGAGTCGGGATGAAAAAAAGAAGACAGTCGGTCGAAACTGAGGTGTTAATAAACGCCAAGAGATTGTCGAGGGATGATTTAACACGTCGTGCTTTTAAGATCGTTTCGCGTTCCGTTACGATCGTCACACTCTCCCGTTGCGTCAGCGAGGCCGCCCCTCTCGCGCCATTAACGTCACACCGTCCTGCGTCGAGAGACTACCAGCAGGGCACACACAACCACTCGCACACTTATCTCGTACGCTCCGCGACGATTTATCGGAGCACGCGAGCGAGTACACGCGCATCCAATTGCCTGAGATAAAACCGGGCTCCGTTGCGCCGATTTATCGGTCAATTATTTTCCACTCGACGAGATCTTAGGGAACTAATCAGTATGCAACAGATTTGTAATTTATGCGCCCGGAATTTCCGATCTTTTGGATCACCCGTACTTTATTCTACAGTTATGCAATAGAATTTTTCTTTTTTTAAGATTTTTTCTCGATATGTTCGCAAATGAGGGTAAACTGCAAACAGAAATTTGTACAATGTACTAAATATTCATTTGCATACGTTCAAATAAATATTTAATTTGCTAAACAATAATTTATTTTATCGAATTAAATATTTATCTGAATGTATGCAAATGATTATTGAGTAAATTTAACAAAAAATTTTTTCAGTGGGGTTTGTTTATAAAAACGAGTAAATAAATTCAATTTTTATCCTTCAGTCTTAATTTATGTTGTCCGATATTGGAGTGGATTCGAATTTAAGATTTTTCGCGGTTATCCAATAGGAAACACTCTCGAATCACGCATCGATTCCTTTCGACCGAGAATTGTTGCGTCTTCCGTCACGTAAAGAGTCATTTATTATGCGAGAGCGTATATTACGTTTTGCCGTAAAAAAACGAAGATTCAAAATTTCACGTTCTCGCGAGAACGTGCTGGAATTTTGGCGCGATATTGATACAAAGAAAAGAAAATTCATTGTTTCGTCTCACGTAACAGCACTTCGGTTTATCGAATAACGTAAAGACGGAAACACGAAAATTCATTAACCCTATTTTAGTGGGTCACCGTGAATTCGTTATCGTAATTTGAGAAATTGGTCAACAGGCTGACTCCACGACAATCTTCCATGTCACCTGGTAAATATATCGAGGACTTGACAACGACGAAGTTCGGAATTAAATAAGGCAGAGTGAGTCGACATAATCTCGCAATGACGACTTACGCAAATGGATCGCAATTCGGCGTGGTCAATTATCAGGACTGCGATTACTCCAAATGTATCGTCGCCGAAGATGTCAAACCTCTGGCTCACCTCACGCGTATGGCACCCGTGGACATCGAATTCAACGATCTCACGTTCACCGTACCAAACGGTAGAAAAGGTGAGTCTAATTATAAATTCTTCGATCCGTCACGATTTTCATACATCCTTTGGCTCTCTTAACAATCCTCTGAACCTCTAAAAATTAAAATAAAATATTCGGATTATCGAGAATTTATTGCTCTATCTCCGTAAAAGCTTTTATGCTACATTCTCTAGATTATAAGTTATTTTTCTTCCCGAAATTTCCTCATTAGAATGACCGTTTGAAAGTAACGCCAGATAGTTTCTTATTGGACCTAATAAATCAAATCGGACTCAACTAGATAATTCGAGTAAACACTTTTCAATAGCTACATTGATTATTCCAGCAATCATCGTCATTTCATCGCGCGTATTTTTGTCTCTAAAAAATGTAAAAAAATCTTTGGTCTATCTAAGACTTGGGTTGGGTTGTTTACAATATGGAGCCTAACGAATTATGAACCTCTCCGGTTTCACCAAGTGCGAGTTGCTATAATTGATAACACGTGAAGAATTTATGAATTAAAGAAATCAAATCTAATCGACTAATAAAGCTTCTGATTGAATGCGAATAATTATACGAGAACTCGATCCCAATAAATTTTACAGTCTATCACCAATGCCGGTAGGTACAATTTTTTCAACGCTGTCGTTAACTGTGCTGTCCTTTAAACAAGTTTTTTTGCCTCGGAGACTCTCTCGTTACACCGTGAATCATTCTATCTTCCTGCAACGTACACTGCCATTCGAAACGGACATTCGATAATCGATTTCTCGCGTCGAATCAATCGTTACTGTTTTATCGCTATTTTTGCACTCGATTCATTTCGCGTATGTATATTCGATTTTCTTTAATGAAATTTGTTCTACTATTTTCAACAACTATTTTCGTGAATTCCACTTTCTCATAGACCTTTTTTTAACGAGAACTCATCTTATGTCGAATCTCAAGAAACAGGTTCCCTAATAACAGTAGACATCTTATTTTTTTGCACTCTCGAATCCCTTCCATATCTTCTTTCTCAGAATTTACTTTATACTTATCGAAACGTTAAATGTCTAACAAAAACGTCGGAGCCACTCGAGATATACAAATTTTACTGGTTTCTTGAGAAAAAAAATTTTTCACCGCGGGCACAGCAAGACGCGGAGAATTTTCAGATAGCAAATGAAAGGAAGAAATGCCGATTTCTCACGTTTGCAGGCGTTGCACGATTACAATCATCTCGGCATTGTGGATGCGTAGCTGCGTTTCGCTTTCTCGACTCCCACAATTTTCAGAAAACCTCTCTACATTTCATTCGGGAGTACCGAATTGACCCGGAAAACTGTTTTACTCGTGAATACAAAGACCAGCTAATCGGTTCGAGCGAGGTTAAATTGTTCGGGTTCGAATAGAGTATTACTTCTCTAGTTTCATTTGTAATTCGATAAACCGCGGTCTCGAATAGCCGAGAGAAACCGAAACGACATTGCACTGTTTTCCACTCGTAAAATGTCCCAACGAATGAAATAGCGAAATTCGTACTGAAAATAAAAATTTGCTGAAGCTACTTAATATTTATTTGAAAATATAGAAATAAACTTGTTTAAACGTAAGCAAATATTTTTATGTATTTGTGAAAAGTCTGATTGATAATTATAACTTTTCAAAATTGATCCGCTGGCCCTAATACACTAGTAGAGGAAAAATACACGAAAAAAATTGAATAATCACAGAGGACATCGAAAAAGAACTCAGAATAACTTTTTCTAAAAACGGAACTAAAAAACCGTATCCGTCGCGTGACCCAATACAAGACGCGAACGTCGATGGTTCGATCTTTTTGCTTTTAATTTTGACTTGCATTCGCATTCGTCGCTATTGGTTTTTCTGTCTGAATCCAGACGAGTTTACGACATCGTAAAATTGCGCCACTATCAGATGAAAAAATACGAAAGAAGTGTCGGATAATTAAGCGAGATCGATGTTATCAAATTTACGTTCCAGGCGCAATGTAGTTGTCGACTGATTATGACCTCGCCACGGATAATTCTGCAACGAGATCGAAGTGCGCGCGATTGCACTTTCTTTTGTACACATTTTTCTTCGTTTGAGCGATATCGTTGCTTGCTCGTCTACGCGCGAGATCTTCGTCGTATATAACATTGTAATTTCGAATTGACTTTGACAAAAAGAACGAAAGGAACAAAGGCCAGTGACCAGTTAACTCAAAGTCCGCCTTTTTTCAACCGTCTCGTCGAATGTTGCCAAGTCTTTTATGTCGACAATTTTTAGATCAGGGTAATAAACCCGAAATGCCAAAAATGCACCAGTGAATTCAAAAAAGTTTCAGCGGTGAATAGTCGCGATAAAAAATTTTACACTGCGTGACCGCATTAAAACGAGGATGAAATTTTTTTTTTTCAAACTGACACACTTTCAAATCTTAATTCTGATAATATCAGATTATTACATTTATTTATTTTGATTGCTGAGTAAATTCTAAAAAAATTTTAAAAGTTTGTAACGCAACAAAACTTCACTAGACTTATCGCGTATTCTGCTAGCGACCAAGGCGGGACATTCGAAAGTTCGTTTTCTACTTCGTACTTACTTTCAATGGACGATACAATTGTGTGGCTCGAACGGTGTATTGAAATGGGAAATGCGCGCCCTACGTGATCGGATTATGTCGTCCAACGTAAAGTGGACAATACTTCGTAACACAAAGGTTACACAATTTATATTTACATCGAGTAACAAAATTGGGTCGTTATCGATTTCAAATTGAGTCAATCAACTCAACGCGAAATCGGAGATCGAGACGCAACCGCTAATTTAGTTATATTTTTTTTCGAGCGAGCTATTAATCGCCACACCGCGTCACGAAAAACGAACACAATATACATAGTACCTAATAGACGCCTTACGACAACGTTTTTTATCCCAAGGTAAAAAAGCACGTCGACAAAACAAGTAATGTGATTAATGATTGGTAAGTCTAGTTCACAATAAGCGCGCGCGTATTTGCAGCAAAAAGAATTTGCATTATTTAGCACTATCGATACATTTATATAGACACACGTATATATCAAGCTCGATGATTCACGGGAGATTTTCCAGAAAGCTCGTCCACTACCGTAAACTGCTCGGCCGGTTGCGATTCGTCACATCTTTCATCTCGCCGCTTGCTCTCGACGCGAGGCATAATTTTCATTTCCGACTGGCCTACGAGAAACGGTATAGGGCGAGGGAGAGAGAAAAAATCTCGCTCGTAAACTAAATAAGCGAACGTTGCGAGGATAAGCCTACCGCTAATTGGAAAATACCACGAGTTAGTTCGTCCATCATCCTTTTTTTCACCTTTCGACGGAGTGTACTTGCGCAAGTAGCAAATTCGAAAAACTAAGAATTCTTTGCTTCTCGAGTTTGTCAATTTTCGAGTATCGGGGTTAACGTCGGAGCTATTGTCATGCGATCGGTGCGTTCGCGGTGGTTGCGAAAATTGCTACCGAGCGAGGTTGCAATTAAATGCCGTTCAACTGGCAATTTGCTCGAAAGCTGTTATTCTTTCCCGATTGGCTCATCGTTGCAGGATGTTAAATCCTGCCGTTCGAACTTCGAGTGGCATGCGTGAAGTCGAATTAACCCTCAACCTCATCGGCAATAAGATTCAAAATTTGTAATTTTGTTGTGGAGTAATTAATTGTGATTTAGAGAGTTCCCCCTTCGATATACACGAGTGGGGATTATAAAATGAGGAGCACGATCGTTTATCAAGTCCGCGTTCGCGAGTTCGGAAGCCCCGAGAGCGTGACGCGCTGACTGGTTCGGTTCCGATTAAATCTCGACTCGCACCTGTTGCGACTCGCACTTGAAAATAAAAACCGCGAATAACGTACCTTCACTCGGTGTCATTCTCGATGTCAGAGCTTAATAATCAATTAAATAATCATAAATAGCTCGAAAAAGTTGTTCGTAAAACATTGTTTGTTTTCGATATTCCATAAATCGAGTCATTCTCAATGTCAAAGCTTAGGTAATTAATTAAATAATCGTGAATAAAAATACCTAGCTCGGAAAAGTTGTTCGAATGCTGTGTCCTTAAAATGTTGTTTATTTCCGATAAATGTTAATAGTTGTGGAAATTTAATCGGAAAACTCGTGTTCGATGATATTGGCGTATGCGTACAAATGGAAGTTGAAGTTCAAGGTCGAAACCAGTGACCGGTATGCGATTACATGTTCTCGTGGCAATATGTTACGACATCGACGACATAATTCATTTCAAGCCAGATACGGGATTTGAAATTGAGGAAATGAAAGAGATAGAAACTTTGCGTATTCGTTACATCGATACCTCGTTTGTGATATTTCACCGCGGGCAACGAAATCCAATTTCGCTCCAATCGTCGATTTTCTCAGGTTACCCGGTTTGAAAAATTTTAACGGTTTTTTGGTCGTATTAATAGTCTATATTCTGTTTCTTTCCTTTACTTTGTTTCTCATTTCAAGTACGAAACAAAATATTGACTTCCAAATACGCCCAACCGTATTTAATATGGCATTGACTCACTTTTTCTGCATTTACAATTCTCACTGTAAAATCCGTGGTCGCATCGCTCCGATTAGAGGTTGTCCGAGCTCCAATCACTTAGAACACAAATAACCAAAAGAACGTGTTTACACTGAATATTCACTTTGCAATAAACAAAATCGCGAAAGGATATGACGTGAAAGGTTATTAAAAATCGTAATGGCCGACTGCATAATGGCGTCACACGTGACCAAGATGGTCAAAATTAGGAGATCTACTCCGTAATCGGTAATGACCGTAAATGGCGCTGCCACTACATGAGAACTAATGTGAATCACGAATAAAATTCTATTTCGTTATGAATATTAAATCAAATAATTCGTATCGCGAAATCATGATATAATTTCAGAAGAAATTTTCTTTTGTTAGAAATTTGAATTTTCAATTTCTAACATACCGAGTCAACAAATTTTTCCAGTTTTTTATACTTTTTTGCGATATCGAATTTTTATAATTTTTTGTGATTAAATTTAATCGATTTCTTGTTTGAATTTATATGGTATTAATCGCAATATTCGGAGTTTGCATCTAAATTTTACATTTATTTTGACTCCGTCATTACGAATTCGCGATACCGCGATCTAGTGTATTTGTAATTTTTATTAGTGTCGTACTTAATAGCCGCGGCGTAACTTCCGGTTAAACCGATCAAATTTTTCGACTCGCGTATTCATACCCTTCGGCGTGTAATCATTGCGATTCGTAACGCGGAAATAACCATTCGTCGCGTTATTAAATGCTAATCTCGCCGGTTTTCGATCGTATTCAGTGTCTTCAAATTCTCTGCTCTTATTGCGAGTGAAAAAGTGAATTCGAGGTCGAGGACGTGACTCGTTTCGCGGAATCACGCGGGTTTTGCGAAGCCACAGGCGACACGCTGGACGCGTTACGCGCGAAACGACGTGAGAACAACTCCGATATTGCGCAAAAGAACGAGCGATGAATAACCGCGCCGTTATTCAATTGCGATTATGAGTGCGGTGAGTGCCACCTGCTGTCTAACTGTTTGCTTTATTGGACAACGAACAAACTTTTCTTCGTTGTTTTCGTTTCTCCGATTGTTTTGAAACGACGCACCAAAACAACACCGAGTATATCGAGGTTATGTTTTTACCCGCGTCTATTTTCGGCGAATCATTTATTTTAATCCGACTTTCCAATTCTAATCGTTCCATCGGGATGATATTCGAACAACGCATTTTAGGCTCGAAATTGATTCTACGTGGCGTGAGTGGACAATTCAGGTCCGGCGAGCTGACTGCGATACTCGGACCGTCGGGAGCTGGCAAGTCGACGCTGCTCAACGTCCTGGCGGGATACAAGTGAGTTTAACGATTCGTTTTAATTGAGTGTGTCGTCTCCTTGTAAGCGTGAAAATGCGCATTTCCTTTTTCCATCCCTGCGAGTACGCTTTTCTTTTTCTCCCCGTGCCTAACCTTTAACGGTAGCCTCGACTCGCGATATCGCCGTCCGGATCAAACGCCGATGATTTTTGCCAAGCCGCGGCGGCCTAATGCATAATTTAAGAAGCCGATTTACGAGAACAGCCCGTCTGGAATACGCGATTCGTGTTACCCGGCACGACAAGATTTTCCCAACTCGAAATCGAGCCGAAGAAGTTGCGGGAATTATTTTTAGAGGACTATTGCACAAAAATTTTGAAAATAAAAGTCGTTAGACACGCTTCTATTCAGGGATAATGTTTCGGGTTCAAGGTTCACCGACCCCGTTTAACTCGCGCTTGTAAAAGAACGGAAGTCCACTCGGTCTAACTACTTCCGTTCCTTTCATTCTTCTCGAGATACATTGTCAAGGAGTTGTTCGATCGAAATTTTAATTGCGCATAAGAATTTTATTAATTCTCTTCGACTGTTCGACAGATGCGAAGGAGCCAATGGCCTGATAAGCATCAACGGCCAGCCACGGGACCTTCGCGATTTCAAGAGGATGTCGAGTTATATAATGCAACAGGATCTCATACAGCCAAAGCTGACGGTACTCGAGGCGATGCGTTTCGCTGTAGACCTCAAGCTTGGCGACAAACTCGACAGAACGGCAAAATTATCGGCGGTGAGCGTTTTGTTATTTTACATTCAGTAATTACATTGAGTAATTTCTACAAATTTTTATTTTCAATGTACGTTAATTTACGACGTGGGCGGCCCGTGTTAACGTATCCTGTATTTATTGCAAATGAGACTTTCTCTCTCATTCCGATATAAATATTTCTACAGAACTTGTAAATATTAACACAATTTTAATTAAACGAACATGCTGCAATTTTGCTCGTTTTTGCCATTTAGCGCGCGCGTATCGGCATTTGATTGTATCTTAATATTCCACAATTCTAAATATTCACAATTTTCATGCATTTATAAATTGTGATAATATCGTAGAAATATTTCGAATAACATTCTAATTTAAATTGCAGTTTTATCCTATTTTCTTCGTTTTTCTATCTCCGGCCTACTCACTGGAATAATGTCGCATAATTTCGAATTACATTTAACGATATTTACCATTTCTATCGCTACAGGTACAGAGACCCGCGTCCATTTATAGAGGGCGATTAAAGACATACAAAGCGCGTCCTGTGTTGCCCCCTCGATTCCTCGGTACACGACACGGTCCAACTCGGAGTCGTGTCCCACTAAATAAAGAAGCTCCCCTGCGTTTAATTACCCCAGAAGAACGCACGAAACGGCATATCGAACGTTGGAATAATCGTTCTCGATCTTCCTCGCTGACGCGCTACACGCTGGAATAACATCGGCTGCGGGACACGCCATACCTCGGCTATCCCGCAAACCGTTATCTCACGCTGAAAAAATTTATTTTCCGCGCGAAATTTTCGCTAAACTGAAAATCTCACGCGAGGTAATTAACGCGCGATAAGATTCGCGATAAGGAGTTCGCTCGTTCGGAAAATTTAATCGAATTATCGATCTCGATGGTAATGAGAGGGAACTGAGAAATGCGATTAACAGAAATCTCGTTATCGATAATGAATATATAATATTATTTCTTCTCGATTGCGAGAGACGAGCGTAATCGCACGGCGACTTTGTGCGCATCGAAACAAGGAAAAATTGTTTAATCAAACGTGATTCATGGGATTGCCGGTAACTTACAATCGAATACTAACCGAATGCGTTTACCGCGATATTAGCAATCAATTACGAATCGTAATTTTACGGATGGAAAATTTTTCCACCGATTCCAGCGAACTCGAGAAATGCCATTCCGTTCGATAATCGGGGACTCGAATCTCGCGCTAGAATTTTCCGTTCTTTCGTATACATCTGTACTTTATTACTACGTAGAGGAGCTCGTAAAAGAGCGAATCGTAAATTGTACCCGAGCGAGCTAGATTACATGGTAATTACGGGCAGTGACCGGTAGATAAAAATCTAATACACACCGTGGCTCTCTTTTTTTTTATTGTATGTTTCTCTCTTTTCTACAGATAGACGAGATACTCGAGACCCTGAGAATGAACGGGGCGCGTAACACGATCACCGAGAGGCTGTCGGGCGGCGAGAGGAAGAGGCTCTCCATAGCCCTCGAGCTCGTGAACAATCCACCGGTGATTTTCCTCGACGAGCCGACCACGTGAGTATTTCGAGTCCATTTTTTTCTTCCTCCCTCCACGCGGTATCGATACCATCGTATTTTTTACTACCCCCACCGACTCTGTCCATCGCCATGATACTTCCGCGTACCCAACGCGGAGCTCCATCTTCTCCAGAGATCGATTTATCACGCGTGACGAGCCCGCAGCTTAGATTCGCGGAAACGGAGACTCGATCTATTATGCTAATACGAAAAACTCAGCTGTAGTAATAAAATACGAGATTCGTCGGAGATTACAGAAAAGCGTCGTATTATTTCAGCTTATGATTTTTCGATCGACGTGAAGTTGATTGAGGGATGCTTCTGAGCAACGTTTTGTTAAACTAGATCAAATTTTTATATGGAGGCACTTATAGAGTGAAGAAAAATAAATTTAATAAAATTTTAAAACATTTTTAAATATGTGTACTTTAAAAAAATCGATACTTAAAAAATTTCAATGTGGAATGATCTCTGACTGCAATCTATCGTTTTTACAGAGGTCTGGACGAGTTATCTTCGATGCAGTGCATAGATCTCCTCCAGAGAGTGGCCAGCATGGGACGAACGGTTATTTGCTCCATCCACACGCCCAGCGCGAGTATTTTCTCCAAGTTCGATAACGTTTACGTGGTAGCAGCGGGACTGTGCGTTTACCGAGGCATTGTCGAGAACGTCGTACCATTTCTGCAGCACGTTGGGATCGAGTGCCCGAAGCACTACAACCCGGCCGACTTCGGTAAGAGCTGCGTCTATTGTTCTCTCGACTCTCGCACTCGTCGTCGCTCGTTTCGCGGTAACACGCTTCGCGAGACCCGAACAAAGGAGTATCCCATCCTCTCATTAAGAATTACGATATTGTTCCGGGAAGGTGTACTCTCACTCCCCTAGCAATTTTCGAGAGCGAGAGAAACGACAAAACTCAACCTGTAATTAGGATGGAATGAAAACGAACCGAGAGTGTTTTTATAATATCGTGGAATTAAGATTTCCGTTATTCGTTTTGATTAAACCCTTTGACTCTTCTAGTGATCGAGGTCGCCACAGGAGAGTACGGTCACGAGTTGGTCGAGAGGATGATCAGCACCGTTGACGCCAAATCCCCAATAACGCCCATCACGCGTAACAATGTACAGGAATTCGAGCTCGAGCGAATACACGTTAAAGTACCATGGTGTCAACAGTTCACCACGCTCTTTCGTAGGATGATGCTCCAATTTTACAGAAATAGAGTAAGCGAAGGAAATTAAGAAAACTCTTGATGAAAATCGAACGGTTATAAGTTTATTTCTATTTTTGCAGAACTACATGTACCTTAAGATATCTCTGTATATATTTCTTGGATTTGTAATCGGATTCCTGTTCTTTAAAATTGGTAACGACGGCTCAAAGACCCTATTCAACTTCGGATTCTGCTTCACCTGTCTAATCGTCTTTCTCTACATACCCATGCTACCGGTACTTTTGCACTGTAAGGATCAAAGCACGGCTTGTTTCAGCGCCGATCGACAAACGGCGATAGACGGAAACGAAACTCTCGGCTCGTTGCACTCCGAGATCTCGTTTCGATTCGCCAACAAGACTGTTTGTTTCATGTTCACACGGCCAAACGTGGATAGATTCATGTAAATACGTGAAAATATTAGATTAGACTATCCAAGAAAAAACCCGTTTCGTCGTACGAATTATATTTCATGAAACAAGCGTCGAGATGAAAGGATGTTTTTTAATTGAAAAAATTTATTTCGCAGTTCCGTCGGAAGTGCTGTTGATAAAACGTGAGCATTTCAACAGATGGTACGATCTCAGTCCTTATTTCTGCGCCTTGACGTTGGCCAGCATTCCTGCACAGGTTGGTCGCCGGTAAACTTTCTGCATATTTTCCTGTCGTATACAGAGTATACGGAACTAACCGTAATCTCTTCTAATTAGGAATGCGCAATTCAATAGAAAAGTTCTCTTGTTTTGACGTTAGGATGTTGCTTCCAAATGAGCAACTATTGATAGTTGATAAACAGCCTGGACTTGTATTATAACTATTTTTCGTTAAACGTCAAAATGAGAAAGAACCCTATCTTCCAGAATTCAGCAATTTTCTATTATTTGAAGAAAATACGGTAGTTTTACAATATTCTGTAAATCGTTTTCTCTCTCACTCTATCTCTCGTGTTCGCTTACCATATATGTATACGTATATATATATATTCCATTCCCAACAAACATACTGTTGGCATAACTCACCGCCACCCCTTCGCTGTGTTTTCAGCTGATCCTGGCTACGATATACCTCACGATGGTTTACCTGATCACCGGTCAGCCGCTCGAGCTGTACAGATGCGCGATGTTCTTCAGTACGTGCTTCGTCTGCTCGTTTATAGCCGAGAGTATGGCCATGGCGATAGCGAGCACCGTCAATATCGTTGTAAGTGTCCACAAGGCTCGTCGATTAATACCCTCGTCTCACGCGAGATAGCACAAAATGCCGATAAATCCTTCTCGCGAACAGTTTTATCCCCAACGAGGATCGTAAATATCCGTGAGGAGGAATTAAAGTACGATAAATTTGATTTTTTAGAACGGCATGTTCGTCGGGCCAGCGATGACCGTGCCTCTAATGCTGGTCGCGGTTCAGGGTATGGGAGACACTACGCCGTTGCCCATCTACAGGACCCTGGTCATGTACCTGAGCTATATAAGATACGGCCTCGAGGGCCTCATAATCGCGACCTACGGCTACAACAGGGAAAAATTGCCGTGTCCGGACGAGGAGGTCTATTGCCACTACAAGATGCCTCGCGAACTCCTACGCACTATGGGTAAGAAATAGCGTTACGTAAAAAACAATGCAGATCTCTCCGGTTGACGCGCATAATGAAGTGATGTAGACATTAGTTGCTGGATTCCGTAAAGACGAAAAAATGTACTGTTTTAATCAATGCAAATTACGTAGAGTGACCGAAGTCGCTTGGCGAGATTGTATCGCGTATGAGTAATAGGGCGTTACGTAAACTAGTAGTCGATACTGGCGCGATGATATTAATATTTTTTGTGTGTCGCATTTTTTTTAGGTATGGAACACGCGGTGTTCTGGGTCGATTTCGTGGCTCTCATTGTGATTCTCGTAATTTTGAAGGCTGTCACTTACTACTTGCTGCGGCAACGACTACAGCCGAATAAAACGTTCCAAGCACTGCATTTAATTGGAAGGCTCGTGAAGAGCCATTTCAGTATAGAATGATCAAATTTTCACAATTTGAATACAGTTTCTTTATGCGAAACTCGCAACTCAGAAATTCAATTTGAGTTAGTAGAATCGAGTTGAATGGATTGATGATGATTTTGTATGCGTAAAAGGGATGCGCCAAGATTACGTAAAATGTTTAGCGAACGAACATTGTAAATAGAAGATAACTATTTTTGTATATAATATTAGATATCTATGTGCGTTGGGAAATTCCTGTTTTATAACTGGAAATTGTTGTAGTGAGTTATTTATTTTAATGCGGTTAGTCGATAATAATTAGTTGACAATTTTCTTTAAGAATGATCTTGAATTATGTTAGTATTTTTGAATCCAAAATTTTGATCTTGCATATCATACATCACCGAAGAAGGAATTTCTGACGAGACATCATAAATGTAAATAAATTAAAAAGTACGTGATATTTTGATTTTAGAAAAATCTTATATGTAGAGTATTTTCGAACAAGCATAGAGATGAACTATATTGTGCATATATATGGATTGACGAATGAATAAAAATTTCAGTTAAATTTCTAATGCTCCTTGTTCAATTTCAACTCCTGATGAATTACCGACTCAGTCATTCGAAAGTCTGTGATTTGTGCGCTCTCTACTGGCTATTACCTTCCAATAGTTTCCTTCGTAACTTACAGCATTGTCGATAACCAAGAAAAGTTTGAAGTCCGATAAGTTTATCAGAATTTTAGGTTTGAAATCATAATATATAATTGATAAATATGAAAAAAAAAATTTTTAATTTAAGAATTTTATTTAATTAATTTCTGAGTATTTAATAATATACTCATCATTATGCAATCAAGAAATTTGCCATACTTCAGGAGCAACTTTATTAGTATATCCCATGCAATCGCATAAGATCGGAATATAATGAACGATAAAATAGGAGACTATCTAAGGTCAGTTACAATCGTTTGAGATTGAAATAATTTTTTTGACATACAATGCATAAAATTTGATTTTACGCACTGATTTCGGTGTGATTTCGTATTTAAGGGGTTATATACAGTTAGAAGGCCGAAAAAACAGCAAATTTTCCAGAATTTTTTCTGAGAAAACTTT
>NCVS01001553.1:9322-20348 GCA_003055095.1 Goniozus legneri | reverse complement strand
TGATCGGCACTGATACGGTACGGATATGTGTGAATAGACCTTTAAGGGGATTGTTCTTAAATAAAACGTGAATAAAATCGTTGTATTTAATGAGATGAAAATCGTTTTTCTATTTGTGAAAATTCTGAATAAAAATCGATTAAAAACAATAAAAATGTATGAGATCATTCTTACAAACATACTGAGGAATATTTGGATAAAACGTTCAGTTGTATATATAAATATGAAAATTGTTTCTAAATTCGGCATATTTAAAAAAATATTTATTATTGATAATTTCATTCATCATAAAATGATTTTGATGTTGAATGAAGTCGAGATTCAGGTGAGCGTGCACCGTACAGAGGAAAAAGATGGAAATAGCGATAGCTCCGTCTAGTGAAATCGGTCGTTTTGATTTTCCTCGTCGCAGGCTTCGATAGAAAAGTTGCTTTCTCTATCGGAGCGTCATAAGCTTACGATCTTCGGCGTCTTCGTTCACGCAGTTTCTTTCTTCCACCTTCTTACACAAACTCCCATCCAAGTTCGGGCAATATCGCTAAGTGGATTAGTATATTCGACGTGGCCGTAACAAGGAAGGCGTTTTGTCGCGTTCGAACAAAGAAAAAAATCGAGAGAACTTTTCTCTTTTGTCGCGAACTCACCGCCGAGTAGAACAATAGTTCTCCTTCTGTCTCGCACCACCGAGCCAGCGATTGTAATTGCCGAATGGAGAAATTATACATTATGCGTTTAAATACAAGAATAAGCAATTGCCGTGTCGAGCGAGAGTTCGCGAAATTCCAAGTTTCCCCTCGCTTGAGCGTTTTTTTTTCTCATACATCCGCGTATTTATCGCTCTCGGCCGTTTTCACGACGTGGCATTTGTGTTTCTGGTGAACCAATCTCTCCCTCTCTCTCTCTCTCTCTCTTTCTCTTTATACTTCCATCCTCGACTGCGCGAACCGTACGAGCTCCAAGTTTATAGCCCGGAAAACAATCGTTTTATTTCGACTCGACTAGATTCGCACGAGCTCCCCTCCCTCCCCCCGATTTTCCGCTCCACCCCCTCCACCGCTTTTCCTGCTGTCGCGCTAGTTATGTTTACGCAACGGACGAAACTTACGAAAACGTTAACTAAATTAACTAGTTAACGTCGGGATTATGCACACGACATTTGCGCCACAGACGAGTTTTCCCAGTGGCTTTTACGTCCACAACGAGATCGCGCCGAAATTTTCCTCGATCGACAGAGAAATTTTTCCTCGTTAAGGATGTTCGTGCACTACACTGGAGTCGGATATTTTTTATAAAGAGTTATAAAACATACGAATAATCTAATAGTGATATATAAACTCTTTTTACCTATTCCAAATATTTATTTTAAGTTATTTGTTGTGAAAAATCATGAAATGTACACTCCTTCAAAAAATTAAAGGGGATCTCCTCATTTTTAAATGACAATATCCCTGCTAAGAATAATCAAATCGAATCGATCGTTTTAAAATTTGAATCTTCTACTTTAAAACGATTAATTTAAAATAATCTGATCAATTCGATTGAATTATATTTAGCCAAATTAAATTGCTTTTAAAAGAAGAAGTGTCCCTTTAATTTTTCTGCGTACTATATATATTAGACATTAATTTGACATAACCTGTAATCGTTTGACTTCCTTCGGTTTTCTATATACATATCTATATTTGTCTAATATGTAATTCATATTTTCAATACAACGACGCTGCTCAAACAGTTTTAATTATATTAATTGTTTAAAATGATTAATAAAACTATAACAATCGGTAACCCCATTTTCTTTAGAGCCATACGAGCTGCATATTTCATAGAATTTTGCTTCAACTACATATTATGCTTTCTATTTTAACATAATTATTATAATCTTAAATACAGAAGATATCTGTTTCATAAGGGTCTACGATTAAAATTTAATCTTCAATCAATAAAATTAATTTTGACGATGATCGATGACAGGTTATGAATTTTTAAATTGAGGTTAGCCCCATGCATGGGCATCCTTTAAAAACGAAAACACACAACAACAACTTAGCGATGAGCTCAATGTTACCGAAACTCCAGGACGATTTTATGCGTTCCGGCTGCAAAATAGCGACGATGTATAATCGTTGTCTATTCTCGCGGGTACGCTCGAAACTTTTTCAAAACAAGCGCGTCGAGGGTTTGTGCTTTCCGGCGCGAGATATCAACAATAAGAACACCCCGTCCGTCGCGCGAGAGCGAGAGGAAAAGTATCGTTACCGTACTACTGTAAACAGCAAAGTCGTTAAACTTTTAAAACTACGTATCGTCGTTTTCCGGACGGTTTATATCGTCGCAGAAGCGAAATTGCCGGATGCGAGACCGTAAATTACGTGCACTCGCGAAATTTCGCTGCGGACAATCGCTAACTCGTTTTTATTGCGTCCATGGCGGATCTTATCTATATTTGCGGACAGAACATAGCATTACGTTACCGAGCTATTGTATATCTATACCGTGATCGAACGGAAAATATCCGACATTTATTTGAAATCAAAACAGGATGCAATATAATGGGTTGTGTGCAAATCGAAAAATAATATTGAATTGGGAAAATTCAATTTATTTTTATTCCTACTCATTTTTATTTTGTAAATAGAATTATAGGTAATGAAAAATTTGTTATTCGTTTTCATTTTCTTTTTATTTTATTCAATAATTTCATTTTTGTCACTAATTTAGTATTAGCTTTTCGCGATATCAAGAAACTCGGTTTCGTATAATTTCGCGAAATCGGCCATGCTACCACAAGCCGACCAATCATACGAGCTCCCGCAGTCGTCCTGATGTCGTATTAACTTTCCCTGGAACACTAGAATTACGCGGAATCGGTCACGTGATACCGAACCGACCAATCAGGAGAGTTCCCGCGCTTCCTGCACTCATCGTGAAACCAATGACGCCATTACCTGTTGCATCAACAGTGCCGGTACGCGTTAAAAAGTTATTTAATTGGAAAAGTGCATTTTAATTTTATAAATAGTAATCAAAAATAATTGTGTACGGAGAATATGCAAATGCCTATAAGAAAAATTGTGTTGTGTTGAGTGTCCCTCCTTGTAACCCAATTTTCAAGCTAGTACGTCATCGTCGATCTCATGCGGTTTGTGTTTTTGTTTTCCTATATTGTCATGTATTTTTGTGATTCAGTTTTCTACAAGTTAACGTTTTGTCATGTTTTTTCATTAAAAGATGTCTATTCTACGTTAAGAGATATTTTGGTTGAAACCAGATTAAAATAATACTTCATGTTTATTATTCTTTTATTTTAATTCTTTTCAGAAGAATTTTACTCCTATTAAGAAAATAGAAAAACATGGCAGATTATATTACTAGCGAACTGACAGCTACTTGTGCTGCTTTGGGATATTACGACGGTCATAAGTACCATTTGGACCGCTATGGCTTAGGTAAGATTATGATAGTTAACAAATCCAGTGATTTACATTTGACACATGAAATTAATATCCTTTTTCATTTTTTCTGTAGAAGTCATCAAGGATCTCATAAAATATTTAAAACGAGATAATGAATTTCATAAAGTTCGTCGATTTCTTGGTCATTCAAAAGTGTTACAAACCGATTTAATTAGAATTTTTGTTGAGTATACTGAGAATATTGAACTTTGGGATGTTTTATTAAGGTTGGTATTGTATATTGTGAAATAATTACAGCCATTATTATGTTCAATTGATAATTATGATTTTATTTTATAAATTAGATTAATGATTAATTTAACGAGTCCAGCTATTGTGCTCTTCAATGAACAAATACCAACAGAAAAAACCATGCGCAGTGTATATAATGAGATGATTTCTCATCTTCAAAGTTATAAAATAGCATTAACAGAAGATCGTGTGTGGGCTGCAATTAGTAAGCGGTTGAAGAGTATTCTAGATGTTGTGAGTATTCCTATTTTCGATTATTTCTAGATTTAAACAATTATATTTTATGAACTTGATTAGGATCCCACAGAAAGAGAGGAAGATAGTGAAATGACGGTTGAAAGAATTCTCATTTTCATTAGGAATGTATTACAAGTTCCACCTGACGAGAATGAAAAGCGTACAGATAACGATACAACAGTGCACGATGAGGTATTACTGCAAGAGAATGTTTATTTTTAAATATTTATTATTAAATTATTATGATAACTTTCAGGTTCTATTTGCTCTGCATACATCTGGTACTGTTGACTTACTTTCATTCATTGCGAGTAATAGCAATGAACAACAATATCATTTACAAATTTTGGAAGTATGTTCAATACTCATGTATATTTTGTTTGGTATTGGTTTGTTTGTTATCGAATCATTTCTTCTCTTTCACAGATTATATCTTTGATGTTACAACAACAAAATCCAGCAGAATTGGCAGTAGCAGGTTCACAACGTAGTACTATAGAAAAAGAGAAAGACGAGGCTAGACTTCTAGCTGTTCGCCAGAAAGAAAGTGAGGTAAAATTGGAGAAAATAAGGAAATATGCTGGATCAAGGTAAGTAGTGGATTAATATATTATCAAATAATAATAACAATGAATTAACAATAATTAATAATAAATTATTAATAATAATTTATCATAATCCGTTTCGAGAAAAAGGAAAAAAGTAGTAACTGGGTAGCATAGTATTAATGATATTTTGTTACGTGTTGATTTTGCCTGCATATAGGATATAACGTCGGTAGCGTTTTCACATTTTTTGTGTTGTTAATATACCAATATCAGAACCATTTACGAAATGTAGGCCATTTTTTTTATCCCGTTCACTTGGAGTTTTATTTCTAAATTTATATTTAAAGATAATGCAGTATCTAAAATAGATTCAAGTATAAGTATTAAAAGCGTATTTCAAAGGGTTGAGCTATTCTCACTACGCGGTATATGATGATTATAATCTAGATGTTGAGATGTCCTCCAAGTAACATTTTCTACATGAATAGAAGCTTTTATCCACTTGTTGAGGAGAAGCGAGACGTATACACGTAACGAGCGTCTTTTTTAAAATCACTTCGAACCCACCATTATTTTATATACGATACATGCCTGTTGTGACTTAGAAAAATAATGATGGTATATTCGAGAAAATCAATTATTTTTTACACTAGTTTTACTATTCATCTAGAGTATTATAAGAATAAAATCGATAAATTTGTGTTTAATGTTGTTTAGACACTCGAGATTCGGGGGTACCTTCGTTGTACAAAATATGAAAGCGATTGGTGAAAATCAATTAATTTGTCATAAGCCTTTTCAAAAAATCGAAGCCCTGGATTTTAACCAACAAAAAGTAAGTCTCTTGAAATTGAATATTTGGTTATTAATTACATTCTCATTCTAATATTTTCATTTATGTTGAATAGACAAAAATTAAAAAACCGAAGAACAAACGTGCGATGTTGGATGAAAAAGAGGATCGTAGATCGGTATTGAGCGTCAGACTATTTCTTAAAGAATTCTGTGTTGAATTTTTGAATGGAGCATACAATCCAATAATGAGATACGCTAAATCATTTGTGATGAATGGAGGTCATGATTCTACTACAGATGGTTACTGCTATCTTTGGGCTCTACGTTTCTTCATGGAGTTCAATCGCCATTACAAGTTTCAGGTGAAATACGTAAGGTAAGCTGTGTATTTCTGCCGCGTCTTAAGAAACTTTGGGTTGCATCGTCGTGAAACGTGAAATAAAGGGCGAGTTTAAAAACTCATTTTACGCCTCGTCCGACTCCCGACGGAAAAAGTAATATGTTCCAAACTTATATTCGCTTTATAAATATTCAGTTTTATATTCGTTTTGTATTTTATTCATTCATTTGTTTTTTGCAGTGAAACTATATCAACAGAGGTGTTTCATTTAGTACAAAGACAAATGGAGCATTATTATGAAATGATGATTACTGATAAGAAAAAAATTCCCTTCTGGTCCCGCAAATTACATATGGCTTTGAAAGCATATCGAGTAAGAAATACACGTTCAGTTATGAATATTGCACCTTTCATAATCGATTAATAATAGAATATTTATTTTCTTACAGGAACTCCTCCATACATTATTAGCGATGGATAAAAGCCCTGATTCTGGTGTCCGGGAGTCGAGTAAAATTATTAAAAGCAATGTATTCTATGTTCCCGAATATCGAGAAACGTTGCTCTCTCAATTTCTTAATTTTGACGAAGTCAAAATGTCACGGTATGTAATCCACGTAATATAAAATTGAAAATTTATGAATATACATATAACTAGGGATAACATTATTTTATTGAATTTTTTTCTGTACAAAACTTTTAAATTTGTAAATCACTTGCTCGATACATAATTAATTATTAACTTTGGACTCACTTCTTAAGTGTTGAGTAATAACGAAATTGAAAAGTTTGAAAGTGTGGCAGTTCATGTCCAAACTTACATCTCAGTTTTTAATAGTTTTGAAAGAGAATTTTTTTCATATCGATTTTCTTGTATCTACAATTATTATTCATAATAATACAATGCTCATAAAGTAATAAAAATAATAAGCTATGAAAAAGGAGTATGTATAATGGGCAAATAGAAAATATTGTTTACTAAGTTTTATCTACCGCAGACAGATTCACTTTCGGATCAATCGGTTGAACTGGTCAGCTACTTTCCACCACCTTTAACTCTTTTTGGCTATTTCTCTTTCTTCCTTGATATCTCTTCTTTCTTTCTTTCGTTTCTTGCCGGAATAAACAACTTTTATCGACCTTCCGGTCGGCGAAATGGTAGAGGGAGGTGGGTGTTCGCTTTCTACGAGTTTGGTTTTGCACGGATTTATACGACGGAAATGTAAGGGGGTGGTATACCGCGATACCCTCTTTACTTTGACGTTTCGACGGTGACGAAAACACAACTTAGCGGACTTGTCAAACTTTCTTAGGTGCACTGTCAGATTCGTCAGATTAATGAGTAAGTCTTATAGCGAGATAGCGAAGTTTAATTACTTGTATTTCACAAGTTTTCAAATTTAGGTGTTATAAACAATTCATTGTACAAAAGTGTTTTAGTTTCATTGGTGTTGATTTTTTTAATTTTTGTTCCAGGAAATATCTTATGGACTTGGCTGTAACGACTCATATTTTTCTAAGAACCCTTGAAAATTTTTGTAGTAAAGGAAAGAAAAACATCGTAGTTCAAAAAATTAAACATAAACGAAGCAAGGGAAAAAATAAGAAAAGTATGTGATACTTGTTTAAATGTAGTTATTTCACGAATAGTTGAATGTAATATAATCGTAATTTAATATTCACAGAAACTGCAAAAATAGATGTACCGACAAAGAGTTTAGATGAACGTTGGGATGACATAGGCCCAGAATTATCTGCAGTAATACGCGATGGTGTTATTCCAGAAGTTGTACCATTTGATGCAGCTTCAGATAAACCTATTGATGAACAAAGGTGAGAAGAATTATCATTGAAAACATTTTATTTTTTGTATTTGCAAACTTCGTTAATAACAACTTTTCTCTTATCAGGATGGATGCAATGAAGCGGGTTCAAAAATTCATGCGTCAAAAGGAATTCGAGAAAGCCATTGGACTCTTTCGATCTTCAAGGTAAGTAATTTCTTCATATATCGAGTATATTTTATTTACGTGGATGTTCGTGAAAAAATTACAAGAATCGCGCTGCAACTCCAAACTCATTCAACCGAGAGCCCAGTGCTTTTTGCGACTGCAAGTCTTTTCCTTCTTTTTTCGAGTTGAATACAATACACTCCGACTGCTGAAGGTGGCGAGAGTGCCCCTGAGTAACTCCAACGATGGAATGGGGAGACCTCGGGAGCTTTGTTTTAGCAAACAAAAGCACCTGGCGTAATGGGGTTAGAAAGTGAATGGAAAGTTTGAATTCGCTCTTGTATGGTCTGGTATATTTTAAACCTTAGTTCTTGCATTCTCTGCCATCTCGGAAATAGCGGAAAACATTCTATTTTGGTATACTTATCATTATGTTTACATATCCCGATGTTCATTATTTTCCTTATTATGTTTGTATTTCGATATTCCGTTTTTCGTGAATCTGTATGACATACGTTTATACAGTCATAATTAAAAACTTTTCTAGTTTTTCATTTTGGTAAAGTAGTACATTATTTGTATCGGAAAGGAACACATTGGAACTGAAATTTCATTACTATACCAGCTAAAGTGTATCAATCTATACAGAGCGTATTCCCTTTCAACGTTAGCATCAACCCAATCCCCCTGAAGTTATAAACTTATGACCCTATTCATGTGGATCCTACCTCCAGTCATCGTGGGTGCCATCACGAAATATCGCTGGAGCAATATTTTTAGCGTTCGTCTTTCAAAAGGGGAGTAAATTCACAACGTCGGCTGAAACGATTTTATGCAAACAGCAGCACGATGAGAAGAGAGGGTATTTACTGTTGACCGATGTACACCGTCTATGCACGATATTATTAATAACGTATTTATGAAAACATATAAGTACAACAGCAAACAGTGGGGTATTATATAGATGCCGTATTATAGGTTTATTCTCTAAGTAGTAGAAATAAGTGAACTGTGCGTAAGAAGGAATTTGTGTTCTGTTTGTTCGGTAAACATTTCCAATTTGTAACAAATTTGCAACAAATTCGACCTCTAATTTTCTACTTTCCTAAAGTAGATGGGGGATACAATTCTTGTATGACCAAACGATCACTACCGAGTACGATAATAATTAAGGGGTAAAAGTAAATTTTCTTTCCGGGTACATAGTCACGAACCCGTCGTTGGCTCACGACAGTTCAATTACTTGTTAAATTAAACGCTTTAAACTGCTTTTAACGCTAGCCAAACGAGCTCTTCTCTCGGCACTACGTGACTATTATGCGAACTCGTTACTGGATTGGTATTATCATAAGCTACTATGTGAATTTAAAAAAAAGAAACAAAATATTTTTCTTCAACTTAACCATATACACCAAGAAAACCTTTAGAAGTTTTTCAAAATCATATTTTAGATAAATAAATCACACGACAGATGACGTTACACGGAAATTATTCGATCCGCGTTTTCGACTCGTGAAAAGTGTCAGGAGAAGCGTACGCGCTCGTACGTCAGAGTCCGCGTCTGAGAAATTTCATTGTCGCGAAACGGACAGAGTGAGAGAGGGGGGGGGGGAAGAGGGCAGAGAGGGAAAGAGATAGACAGAGAGGGAAGAGAAGACGGGGTGCTTCAAATCGAGGGATAATGGGGATTGTATGGCGGTGGATTTCTATTCACACGGCCTTCGCCTGCAACCGCTCTATCCAGCACCTTCATACCCCTCGCACCCCGCGTATGGAACCAGCCACTTCTTCCGCCTCGGGGACACCGGTCTCTCCTGCGCCCTCTACTCCCCGGACGACCCCCCGTCCCCTCACCCCCATCGCACACCCTTCTCGAAGCCCTGGCCGCTTATTGGATTCACCCTGGACTGGAGGATTTCGCACTTTCAAAAAGCTTTCGAAGTGCCCGGGGTTCACCTCCCCCTCTCGCACCCCTCCGTCTGCCGACTTCGATACCTATACGGATTACATTCCTCCGTATGTAAACGAAACGGGTCGTTTCGGTTCTCGCGTTATGGAAATCTCCGTCCCGCCCGTCGTTTGAAATTTGCCTCACGAACATCGTTACGCACATCGCGATAACCCCATTCGATCAATTACGATGGGCCCTTGTTAATTCGTTCTCAGTGGGGTGCGTAATCTTTTTACACAGGGGTTCGACGTTACCGTAGATACGCGATTTTCTCGCTCGCCACGTAAAAACGAGCTCGATCGAGACTCCTCTCTAATACGTCCCAGGAAATCGCATCTAAGTGCAATTCGGTGTCAAGTGACCGAACCGGTTCCCGGATTTTAATGCGATTTCGGAATTGTGTCGTCGTGGTCGATGGAAAAAGGAAAGTAAGACGAGTATTTGGACGGACTCGGTGTCGAGCGGACAAAATTTTTTCGTATCGATCGAATATATCGCTCGCTATAAGTTTCTCATTTAGATTTCAATGCATTCCACGGATCACGGACTATTTCGGAGTTCAATTCTTTTTAATTTGAACGGTTTCTTGGTTGTGTTGTTCGGTATTTGTATTCGAATTTTGCATTTATGTATAGAAAAATCAATCAGAGGCAACAGTTGAGTATTAAATACCGATATTTTTAGAATAAACAAAATGTTTTGAATGAATCAGGATGAACCTATCAGTTTATTGAGAGAATGCTGATACCAATAGAGGTATTACTTGAAAGTTTTGCGCAGAAATATATAAAATGTTTAGCTGCATTTATAAACACGAATATAAATCAACAGTGGAATGAAACAAAATAAGTTCATACCCAACAAATGAATAAATAAATATAGACCAAAAAACTGATCAATTTTTTTTGTCGCAGAATATTTTTTCTCTTTTAAATTAGAGATCAGGTCCTTTCGCTATCGACGTTCCCTCGGTTGGTTATGCTCCTTTTTACCTTTTCTCGAGCGTGCACGACGCCGAGTTAAGAGTCTTCCGCCATTAACTAAACCCTTTTCAGGATCTCTCGGTGTGCAGGAGCTGCCTCGACGGCGAGGTGAGGACGTGATTTCACCTTTGTCCTCCGGTCACGTACGCGCGACTTTCTCTCCTCCGCTGTAGTCTCGTTGGGAATAAGGACCTCTGCTATCTCTCTCACCTTCCTCTCCCGCGAAATTGCGGCTGCTTCTTATATGGAGTTTGGTAAATGCAGCGCCGAATCGATCCGCGCAGAATCCCACTCTGGAAAAATGATCGATACCGAGGCTGATTCAGCTCCGTAATAAATTCCGGCGGTAAATTCTGGTGTGTTCTAGTGCGGATGGGGTTCAAGAGAGGGAGAGAGAGATAGAGAGAGAGAGAGAGAGAGAGAGAGGGTTGGGGCACTTTACGAAGGAGATGCATGTACGTCGACGTCGGCGGTCGACTGAAGGTGGGATGCGGTGAAGAATGGTGGTGAACGAGG
>NCVS01001551.1:8876-23100 GCA_003055095.1 Goniozus legneri | reverse complement strand
CCCCCCCCCCCCCCCCCCCCCCATCCACCTTCCTGCCTCCATCGCCGAACTCCGATGCCTTTCCATTCCTCCGTGTGTTTTTTTCCTCCGTTTTTAACCACTCCACTTTTCAATTTACTCCCCCTCTTTTTTCACGTTTATCCTCCTCGCCGCATCCTCTCCCCGTCCTCGTGTCCGTTCTCCTTCGGCTTCGTTGCGTATCGTGTTTACTTCTTTTTCTCGTCCCACCCTGGCATTGATATTACGTCAAAATTTCGTTCTCGCTCTTGTTGTGTTTTTACTGGCGTAATTATTATTCCTCCTCCCGATTCGAGGTTTGTGTTATTTCCTTAAACATATGACGCACTCACCCCGACCTCATCTCGGCCGCTCGTTCCCTCGAAAGGTTTTTATCTAAAAAATTCTCTCGCTGGCAAATAAAAGAAAGAGACGAGAGAAAAATGTTTAATATAAGGAGAAAAATAAGGAGTGGAGCGCTTGGCGCAAAATTAAATTACTCAAGGCGCGCGAAAGCTTCACTACAAGAGTTACTTTGGAATAAATCCCGCGGTAGCTTTACGTTGCTGCTTTCTCACGTCGGAGCAAATAAGCGCATTGTCATTCGGGCGCGATTCATCGTCATCAGGCCGCGACGAGTCTCGGATAATTCGTCGTTTCGAGAATCGAGCCCAAATCCATTTTTTCTCTCGCGTTCATTCCATAATTAGCCTAGTCGGGAAATTCCTCTCTCGCGTATATTTCGGTTCGAATTTCCGTTGTTTCGCGACCCCTCCGCGGGTATAATGGGCTTAAGCAAGCGGGCGGACGGGCGGGGCATTGAATTTAACTATACGCGCGCGCATTTATGACTCAATTCACCGACAGACGACGCGAAGAAGGTTTTCAGCGCGTTGTCGCGTGATTACGCGCGATAGCGATGTGCGATTAAATGAGCATATAGGTACTGCGAAGTAATTAACTCCACGCGGTTGGAACGTGCTGTCGTGTAATCAACAAGTTCACTGCCCTCGCCGACGAGGCCCTCTCGCTCTCCTCTCGCTCTCCTCTTTTCGTCTCTTTTCCTACCATTTGCGAATGACACGCAATGCCGAATGCTTATCGAGACAATGTGCGTTAACAATTGCGACTTGATACCGGTCGGTCTCGTAATTAATTTGCCCCTATACATATAACGCGGTTGCGAGCTCTCCAGCCCCGTGGCGCCACTCGATACGAAATTCACTGCGAAATATATAACGATTCTCGACGCGATACTACTGTTGCAGATAACGCAATTGCGACCGATAGATATTCATTGCACTTATATTCAAAGCGACTAATTTTTCAATTGTATAATTCCGGTGAACATTTTATGGCGAAGAAACGCTTTGGTTTTCGTGCTGTTGGCAGCATGTCGAAATGCAGTAAAGGCATTACGAAGTATAATATTATCACGAGATTTTATTTTGCTTTTATCGTCGAGTGTTAGAAGCAATCGCGAATAGAGCGAGTTTTCTGTTTTGGCGAGACCGCTATCAGTCGCCAATTTCGAAATTTGGAATTATGTACAGAACTTGTGTTCTAATAATGTGTCAATTATTTTTGGTGCAATTTGTTCATGGTAAAATATAAGAAAGTTTTCGATATTGTTTTATTCTGAAAAAATTGTTTTTTTTTTCACTCCTATATTCGTCGTTGCAATTTTAGGTGAAGAGAACTCAACTACGCGCGGCCCTTATTGCGATGCTGGTAATCAATTTCCTTCGATTCGTCATTGACAAAAAGAGCAATATTTAAATATCGTTAAAATACGTACATTCTAGCAGCTAGAAACGATCCGACATTAGATAAAATTCCAAATCGTCAGTATTTACCTAAACACATTAACATCGAAGACGCAAAGTCCTATGTATCGATAAGAAAACAAGGAAGACACACATGTAGTGGAATATTAACTAATTATAATACCATCTTGACGGACGCAGGATGCGTCTGTCAAGGTATAAAAAGGAATACGATAAAATTATTATCGGTTCATACGGGAACTAATTATATATATTGTCCAGGAACTGTTTCTACAGTGAAAGATCTCGTGTGTCGACCTACTAGATCCGACAATATAGCAATTCTCAGAGTGCGTAGTCGATAATTATTTAGTCGCTTATTTAAAACGATCGCAATACTCTTAAACGATGAAATGTCAAAATGTTTTTGCAGCTGTCAAATAATCTTCCTTATAAAAGCAATAGAAGATGGTCAAGTTTGCCTGTGCAACCGGTCAGTCCCAAAATGTATAGGTTCGTAGGGTGGCGAAATTACGCCCATGGTCGTCAAGGCAGTTTGCAAAGTGTTCCTATTACAGTCATCTCGAAATCAGAATGTCAACGAATGTACCCACATACTACAGAACGAATAATTTGCGCCGGTAGCAAGAATGTTCCCGATGAAATGATTGTTGATCTTTTGGTACTTGAAAATGAAATATTTATTGTCTTGACAATTTTCGTTATCAAATTACCATATGTACGATGAAATAGATGTTATTTTTTTTAGACTGATAATGGCGGTTTTATCGAAGACGTCGATGAAGTAAAAGGCATATTATTCGGTTCTACGATCTTCAATTCTCAAACCATATTCTTATTTGAAGATATCTATGAGTTGAAAAATGATATAATAAGTGCGTATGCAAAATTGTCATGAACTGACGTCCATCCGTAAACTTTTGTTATTATAACCTAATAAAAATAATAAATATACATATTTATTACATACATGTAATAAAATGAAATATCATTACAATATTTATCAAGTTCGATACGCGAATAAACTATACTACGTTATTTTCAATTTAATAAAATATGACCCAATTCGTTGTGGCGTCAACATAGAAGAGGAAGAATGATTTTCAATGTGATATATTTTTTTTCAGTTTTAAGTCTGATATCACCTTCCTTCTGTTTGAGAGGTATGTAGTTACATCGTTGATCTTCTAAATAATAATTAGAAAGTTTATCCAAGGATGCGGTAGAACAAATGTTATTTTTTCTTATAGAAACTCATATGAGGAAAGCTTTGAAATCTAGATCTAGTAGTTCTAGCAGTATTGGAAGCGGTAGCAGTAGCGATTCTCAAGATGTTAATAAACCTAAAAATACTGAAATCACTGGATACGCTTATCACATTTCCATAAGAAATAATACTCATCATATTTGTAGTGGTGCTATTATTCAGCCTGATGCAGTGATTACTAGTGCATCGTGTGTTTGTGATATACCAACGAAAAAAGTAACTGGAGAGATGTTAGTAGCATCGAAAACAACATGGCGCGATACGCCTGTAACTGAAAATAAGATAGTTAAACGAACGTGTCCTCCTAGGGGGGAGGGCCAGGAACATCATCCTCATATTGCAATTCTTAATGTAACTAATTCTTCTTCGGATAAGTAACTTTTCAGGAGAAAGAATTATCAGAAATAATCTCTTACAAGTCAAGTATTATAGATAAAAGATAAATTTGAAAAAAGTGATGGGCAAAAAGTTATTCGAGTGACGCAAAGTAAGCCACAAGAAAGTATTTATTATACGTACACTGGATGGCCTGTTAAAAACAACACAGAACATACTAAATTACAATATATACGCCTTCAGGTACTAAACGAAAATTTTTGCATAGATGAACTTCATGGTGCTTACGATCCAACAACAATGTTTTGCGCGGTGTCTCGTGCTTTCTCTAAAGGATATGCTTTTAATCCACTGGTATGAACTCTTCTATGAGTATCATTTTCTAATAGGAAAATAAATGGTTCCTAATTTTTCGTAATTTATTTGCCCAGGATGATATAGGAGGACCCCTGATTGGTCGTAGCGGAGATCTAATGGGGATTATGATTCATGCGAAAAGATATCACGATGAAGTTTTATACGTATTCTCTCATGTCAATGTTCTCATGCAAATTAAAGAGTAGAATGAATATACAATTAAAATGATAGGTCTGTGAATATTATACGTAAAACTCGAAAAGAAAAAAAATATTGCAACGACATTCGATACCTCTTTATCACATCGCATAAAGACGATAAAAGTATTTATTATTCATAATAAAAATCAGTGTCAGCGATGAAAATATATATCACTCAGTTCTCGAATATTAAAAACTTCAGTTATTTTTTTTTTTTTTTTGCAATAAAGAACACATTAAAATCATAAGCGGGAATTTTTAGTTAAACGTAGATCGTGCATGTTTATTTTCGTCAAAGTTCAGAAATGAAATTTTTGTTGTGTATGGTAGTGGTTACAGTTAGCTGGTTTGCAATTACCTATTGTAAATCACCTGGTAAATAAATTTGTTCTCAAATTCAATCAATTAATCCATAGTTCATATGTTCTTTCAAATTTTTCTACGTCTGAAACGACTTTGTACTTTTCACAATGATGTAGGAAGTATAGTATAACACTTGAAAATTTTATTCTAAGTTGCATATCGACCAGAGGCTTACGTCAAATCGAAAGGAGCTTGTGAAGCTGAGGAATATTTTAAGAATATCACTCGTCCTAGAGATGCAAGTATAGCCGAGTTTCCGTATCACATATCGGTGCAAAACAGTCGTAAGGAACATCTATGCAGTGGTGCAATTATTACTGCTACTACAGTACTGACTACTGCAGAATGTGTTTGTAAATACAAAAAGAATCCCAGTACCTTGAAAATCATTTCGCAAACTACTGTCTTAACGGCACCTACGCATACCAAAGATGTGGCATCAATTACATGTCATCCACTATTTAACACACTACCAGATAAAAATGCATTTAATATAGCAAAACTCACAGTAAGTATTCGTATGTAATTAGTATTCATTAAAATTGTAAAAAGTAAAAATGAATTGATGCAGTAGTATCTACATATACACAAATGTGTTTAATATCTAACAACCAGTTCGATTTGATCATTGAATAGAATTTCACGTTTTCCAACAGGTTAAAGGTACATTTAAAGAAGCGAATGCCCAAGGATGGATTCCCGTAGCCACTGGGTCACCCGTGCCTGATTCTGCATACACGATGACAGGATGGCCAATCGGAATAACCGATAAAAACCATATATTATACAACGTGAAAACCCTTCAAATGTTAACAGTTCGATCGATAAAACCAATGGTTTGCAAGATGAATAATCAAGGGGTTTACAACGAATCTTATACTTGTGGATTCTCTCAATTTTCTTGTCCTTATTTTGGTCAAGAACCTTTGGTAATTATCACGATTATTATGGTTAATAAAATTATCAGGATAATTCAAAGTTCATCTCATTTTTTAGGCAGATAACGGAAGTCCATTAATGAAAGGTGCAAAATTATACGGTATTTTATCTTTTGGACGATCAAATGTACATTCAGCATTTTATATATTCGCTGATCTCAGTCAACACCTGTGGTTTATCAACGAATATACTGAATAAAATGTAATTGTCGAAGTAACAAAAGAAAGAATGCGAAAAAATCTAGGATTCGTCAATAAAATAGGGTTGCCGCGAGGCTGAACATTGTTCGGCGATCACAGACGTAGCTGAAAATTGGTGCACTCTGACGACGAGATTCTTCTGCCAATAACCACAAGCACTCGAGCCACAAATATCGATTGAATTCGTGATGTTGCAATTTGCGGAAGATAACCGAATAAGATAAAAATTTAGCTATGGACATTGAAATTGTCATCGCGAGTCGAAAAAAGATTTCAAAAATAACATATTGAAAGCAAATTCAATTTTTGGCTCGAGGACCTATGTCAAAGTATCTTTTTTTGATTCATCAGATGACGACGTATTCTTTCAACTATTACTCGTTTAAAGTGTAGCAAATTTCATATGCCATGATATATTTTTTTAAATATAATCCCTGCGATAATAAACAAATTGATAATTTATTATGAATATTTAAAGAAGAATCATCTTGATTATCACAAATTATCTCACTAGTGTGTCATTTTTCACATACTATAAGTAAATGAAATAGGTCGACAACCTATAATAGGTCATTGAGACCTCAGCATTTATCGCCAAACAAAAACGATACTTTTTTTGCTCTGTCATCCCACTATGACTGGAGAAGGAGATAGCGAGGGGTAACATGGTTTTGTTCTCCGTTTATCTGTTTTCGCCATGAGCCTTTTTATTCCGAGTCGACTACACGAGAGATTCCATCTCACGGTCAGCAGTAAAGGAAACGTAGGGAAAAAATATACTTACGTTAATATTGTGATAACATAAATAAAAATTTTCCTGCCAACTGGATAATTTGATAATCACGAAAATAAAACAATTACAGTTACAATTATCTCTTCTGAATTCTATTCATATACAACCATATATATCCTAATGAATATGTGCAAGACAATTTAATTTATATTTTCGAAACATCATTGGTAAATCAAACAATCGGTTATTTGGTGCAGTTGAAATTCGCACGAACGAGAACATGTCATGATGCTCTCGGAAAAGAGGTTCCATCTCATCAGCCATTAAACAAAGCAGGGGTGGGTACAAAGGGGGGCGTCTGCATTGTAGTACAGGGTGGTTGGAAATGTTCCTAAAGAACTCGACGAGAGGTGTTTCTGATTAATCTCCGTGGACCCCTTGTCGTCCTTCACTCGTCTGGTCGCCCTTTCTTCTCCATCTTCCCGGTTTCTTCCACGTACTGTCGTCAGCCAGCGACCACCATTGCACTTCTTTGAATCCATCATACGAGAACGTGTGCGAACATAGCGAAAGTAAACGACTGAGTGGCGAGGGTGAAGCTATTAAGTGTGTTGTTAAAAATTGCTAAATACCATTGGATCCAAATTTTACGTGAATATGTCATACGGAATATAAAATATTCTTATTCGTGCTTATTTTTCTTTCACATTCTTGTTTGTTTCAGTGATAAAAAAACCTATAAACAGAACGTATTGATAAAACTAGTATACACTAGTGATAAAATAATACATTGTCGAATATTCGAATTTTTTTATTTATATTTGGTTTCTTATCAAACGAATAAGAACGTCGGAAATATTAAACTCAAACAATAACACCACAAGGTTTCATTTTCGCGTAATGGCTAAGATGTCGATTTTCAAAATCTTGTACTTATTTCTAATCATCTGTCAAGTGCGGATTAGTAACAGCATCAAAAGTGAGTTACCAAGTTTTGACAGATTTCACTTTTCTTTACCAAATGAAATTTTCTCTTAAATATTGCAATAATAATCCTTTCTCCTGTGCTTACGTGTAGCACGTATGGCCCGAGCTATGGCAGAGGAACAAAGGTGTTTAATGGATAAACATCGTCCGAAGAATGCCGATGTTAATTGTTACGCCTATCACGTTTCGATACGATTAGGTCAATGGGATCATCTTTGTAGCGGTGCAATCATATCGCCATCAACTATAGTGACAAGCGCTTCTTGTTTTTGCGGCATGGACCAAGAGTTTGCGCGGAACAATTTAAAAGTCGTTTCAAAAACTAATGTATTAGGCGTTGCTGTACATGCTAGAACCATAGAGAGTTATGAATGTCATCCGTTGTATAACGTTACGTCATCAATGGATGAATTTAATCTCGCAATAATAAATGTAAGTATAGACTAAATAGAAAATTGAGCCATCGAATTGACCCAGTTAAAATTATCAACATGTCAATGATAAATTTTAATGCTCTATATACAAATTCAGATTAAAGGCACGTACAAAGAAAGTGACGCTCGTCGATGGATACGTCTCTCGCGTTCACCACCGCAAGCAGGTATGAAGTTTTTGATGACAGGGTGGCCAATTGGTATATCCGACCCAGAGAATATGTTGTTTCAAGTTAAACATTTGCAATACATGAGAGTAGGTGTTATAGACCCACAGAGATGCCGAAGTAGAATTAATAAATACCACGAATCATATTTTTGCGCTACTTCGCTCACAAAATGTCCCCATTTAGCTGCGCAGCCGCTGGTAATTATACGCATACACCAATCACAAAAATATAAATTGATTAGAGTATTAAATTTTTTGTTACAGAAAGATATAGGCAGTCCCCTCCTTGACGAAATTTCTGGTACATTAGTAGGGATTTTGTCCAGCGTACGAACAAATCCAGAACTCGAATCAGAGGCAACAGTTTACACATTCAATAATGTTAGTCAACACTGGTATTTTATAATGGGAAATGAACAAAAAAAACCGGTAAAGCCAACGTCGAAGACAAAACTTTGGAAATAATGAGAAATGAAAAACAGACAATTTTGTATATACTTACTACAGATTTCTTTTGTTCATACGAGCACCTTTTCATTCATGAAAAAGAAATCATTCAACTGTTTAAAATCATACTGGGGAGTTTACCCTCGCCACTCCACTCTTGTACCACTCTTTGTGTTTTATAATTTACAATAACGATTTTTATTTATTATAATATTCGAAATATGCTGCATACGTGTAGAGATGTGTGCGCGGGTATTCTCATGGTTTCGCGTGTGATGCAAGTATGTCAGAAAAGCAAGCTTGTTATCTTCTTAGATGGATATCCATTTCGTAAAGAGGATTGATGCAACTCGGTGTGCTACTCCTAGTACATTATCCCAAGTGCATGTTGAAAGGATGTTCGAGAGCTACATCTTGCGTTAAAACCAACACCTAATTCCCATATAAAAAAAATGAAATCTCCCCTGACGACTCTCGACACTGATAAGTAAATTAAAATTAAATTTTCGAAAAAACTTCCGGCGAACTAAGCAGATAGTACCCATATGCTAACACGTTAATTAATTCAGCTGTGTAGATCTTGCAAATCGGACCGTGTGTAAACAGCTTTAGGTCTGCTTGGATTTCGTCGACAACAAACTCTCGTAGCATTGTGTCAATTTATACTAACATTCAACTCTCCTATTTATCAGACAAAGACTGCATGGCGGAGAAATTCAATAGAGGAAGTAAACTTGTATGCGATAGATTCAGTCTACCCAATTATTTTTAATTCTCAAAATTGAAAAATTGAGATAATCAATTTTTATGAGACATCAACGGATTATCCGTATTAAGAAACGAAAAGAAAGAGGGAAAGAACGGCTTTTCGACTTGCGGTTTAACAGGATTAAATACGTATCCATTAATATCATGATGGGGAGCAATGTTATACCGCGTTGATAAATTTTTTTAATTTTGATACAATATACAGTCTATTCGCTCATAAAACTCGATAAAACGACTAATAAAGAAAGATATGAGTTTTAAAGTATCTCAAAATATCTTTAAATAATTTAGTTTTTCTGATCGACAATTGAAATCATATATATTTTATACAACCTCTGAATTATGCAACCAGTCCAACGTGGTCTGATTTTCGTCGTTGTTTTAGGGATTCTACATGGATATAGATCCACAAAGGGATATAACTATCCACTGTCGATTTAATCGGGCCTCCAACTGCGTTTCTAGCCATTAATAATCGGCCAGGCCGTTCCCAACTCATTCGCGAACTCTCTTTATCGCAATTTCTATCTTCGTTAACCTCTTCATTACTTTCGCCGTATTCTTACCAGATTCTCTGTCGCGTCCTCTTTTGATACGTTTTTTCTCGCTTCTTCCCAATCGGAAACGAACTCTCCGAGAGCCACAGCGGTGTCTGAATAATCGATCGGATCGAGAGTTCGAATTTAGCAGACACGAGCGACCTTGCCGATATTCATGAGCATCGAACGGTCGAGCGAGAAAATTTAGCTTTTAAATGAGCGATTAATCCAGAGAATTATAATGGCGCGTGTCGCGCGAATACATGCGACGATTCGCGCCTACGTTACGAAAGGTCAAAAGTCGAAAGTATAAGCGCGACGTGCAAGAGGTCACGGATGTACTTCTTGCTTGGAAAGTAATTCAATCGGCAATCGTACCGTCTAGCTCTCTAGCGAGTTGAAAAGTAGGCGTTTAACAGCGAAGGAAGGTAAATAGAAAGAAGATCGCTACAAAAGGCAGTGATTCCGAAATCTAAATTTCGTTCGACTTTGATCTTCCGCTAACGCGGTGTAGAGGGAGCCCTGGGCTTGAGAATACGAGGGTAGAAAGAAGAAGGAGACTAGAGGAGCTGCGCGGCTTCCTTCGGGGGCCACTTTCATTTATACAGCTTTATGCATTTTACTGGATAAAGCGAAAACTCCCGCGCAATAGCGCCAGACTCGACCGCGTTTCGATGACAAAGAGCATTGCTGATGTGATCGGTCTTCGAGATTAAAATTTATCGACAAGCAAGGAGAAATTACTCGCGAAATCTTACGTTTCCCTCGGATTGAATTGATGCTAAAACGAACGCTGTGATTGGAGAGTGGTATGAAGTTTTGAGCCGTATCAAACGTTACGATAAAGAATAATAAGTATCTGTAGGTGTTTTACACTTGAAAAAAATATCCGTAAGTTGGTATACTCCTGATACGACAGTGGTATTTTATAAAATACTCTCGAAGTGTAGTAACAAAGTCTATCGCGACGTAGGCTTTGCGAAAGTCTGAATCTCCGAGTCTGTATACCCAAAGAAGCGCCGAATGCGACGGCATGCCATATAAAAATGAGATAAAAAGCAATCTCTTCAAAGTATCGCATACGGGAGCTCAAAGAGAACGAAAGAACGGAATACGTAAGAATCCACTAGCGAGCTCGGTTTCGTTAATCGAACTTCGGAGTTTGTCAATGAATAAAGGGAAAAAAAAGGAGAAATAGAAATCCTGATCCCTCCGGCATTGGAAAACTTTTACTCGCGAAAGCTCAAACATCCGCTGCGTAACTGTCGACGAATAAATCGAGACCATCAAAACTCGTAGTCAACAGTTAAGAATTCGAATTATCGATAGGTACGAAATTTCTTACTGTATCACAACACTACGAAGATGAACGTAAACGCAACCTCTTACGAAAATCATTGGGATTGTTACGTTAAAAAAAAATCGAGGAACTCGAATTGTTAGACACAAGAGAACAGAAATTGACACGCAGCTCGAAATTCTCGCCTCTCGACTCTCGTAGGTTCGTGTATTAGGCGTTTAATCGGGTCGCATTTATCACTCGACGGCAGCGAACATCGAAACGCGGCGTCACTATGGCCGCGAATGTTATTGCTTTTATAGACGAGACTCGAGGCTGCCGATAGCAGGCAGGATGATACTTCATCCCGCGGGAGAGGAGGGGAGAGGAAGGGAGGGGGGAGCGGGCTCAGATGTCCCAGGCGTTGAATACCAGAACGTCTAGTGGCCTAAATACGAGCTTACACGCGACACGACACACCGCGCGTCAGGATAATCGCCATCCTGTTCGACTCGAGCGCAGTCTCCGTAACAAGCGTACATTGGAAAAATTACTCCCAGGTACTATTTCAAAGTCATATCGTATAGAGAACGTCGAGAATAAAGTCGCGATTTCTAGCTGCGCAATTATCGACAGCTGGAACGGTTGGCCATTAGGGGTAGGGTTCGGGCCTGATATATAATATCCGTCTCTCTCTCTCTCTCGCTCTCTTTGGATTTGCTCTCACGGTGGGCACAATTTTTACGATATCGCGAAACGCTAGGTCTCTTGCTTAAGTGCGGTAGACGTCGTAAGCTTTATGATCGTCCTCCAGTCGACGGCCCACTCTCGCAATATTACAAATCGTTTCGATTTTCCACCCCTAGGCGTCGCATCGTGCACACCGTCTCTCTCTCTCTCTCTCTCTCATCCCTTCAACGCCGCCCTTTCGCAGCGCTCGCTACTCGAGCGCGTGCCCTGCAAGCTCTCGGGGAGACGTAAAATTCTTTCGTCAAGGAATTTCCCCCGGCAGCCGATACGTCACGTTTCCGCGCGAGGGAAATTTATTAGAATCTTTCGGCGAGCGCGCCGAAATCGCCCGGAGCGCGGAGAAAACTAGAGTACCATCGGCGGAATATTTCGCGATTTAATTTTCACCTCGCTCGTATTCCACGGCGGAGAATCTTGGACGAAATAAAGCGAGAACGATCCGAGTCCTCCCTCCCTTTTGCGAAAGCGGGGAACGTCAATTAGCGAGAATGGGAAGTAACGGGAGTTCGCTCGCGCTCGATCGGTTTCGCTCGTTCTATCGCGCGACGGAATTCCGAAGCGCGGATTCGGATAAAGCGTATGACCGTCTCGGCTGTGCTTTCGTGTCCCGAACTCTCGTGCGGCAACTTCGGCTCGTACAACTTCTCGATCTCTGTGGCCGATCGAACGAATTAGCTCGCGCTCGACTTTGAACCAATCCCCGAAATTTGACGCGCGCGTGGCCAATTTTCCGTTGGGTCGATACGCTCTTTTTTTTTTCATCAGGACCGCTAAAACGAAACAGCGGTGTAATTTTTCGGGCACTTTGTTCCCGAATTGCAATTGCCGAGACTCGATCCCGAAAATATCGAGAGAGATGCAAGACTGGCCGTATAAAAACCAGAATTCGCGAAATACCCACGTAACCATCTGACGAATACGAGGAGAATGGAGAGGAAGTACTCGAGCTTGAAAGAACACACCTGACCCGCGCAACCCTCGACGAGCGCGACAAATACTTTCTGTCTCGTTCGCTCTATTGTCATGCGTATAATAATCTCGTTACATCTAGCACTGTGAAAAAAGACGAGGCGAGAGGAAAGAGGCAGGGAGGAGTTAGAGAGAGAGAGAGAAAGAGAGAGAGAGAGAGAGAGAGAGACGACTTTTCATTTCGTCGGAATCAGCATAAATTATTTTTACACCGACGCACGTGCCCCTTTGTTTTCTACTTTTTATTCTTACTTTTGCAATCTTCTCTGTTTTTCCGTCTTTTATTTGCTTTTATTTCTCGTTGTTATTTTTTTGGAGTATTCGTTTGCTCGAGATACGCAACAAGCTGGAAATTATTCTCCTCGCTGTCGTAATGACAGAATGCCTCGTGTTCCCCTCGTTTCCTTTTTTTTTCACTCCCACCCGTATCTCTTTCAAAGAACGAATGTGTGACGCACACTCACCTCACGGTGCGAATTACTCCCGGTTTACGCGATAGCGCACGTAATTCCGTACGTTACAGTATAATTAGGGAAATTATTATCCTCGGAACCGTTCAAGGTACTTACCACCCCGGAATAATCGAACGATCGGTCTGCTATTCCCTGTTATATAAAACTCACCTGAAACAGAACGAAAAGAAAAGAAAATTATTGCAATTCCTGAATTAAACTCTTGTGGATGCTCGGAGTAAATTCTAATAAACCGTATAATTACGGTGGAATAAAAAGTATTAATTCGAAAGTTTCAATTACTCGTCGGGCGTTATATTCGTTCATTGTCTTCCTCTCCTTCTCGATTCACTGCGAAGTATCGTCGGTCGAAATTAACCGGTGGTAGTCAGTTGATTTTGGAGCGTTGACGATCGAGCGCAGGATTATATATATATACATGGAGTATGCATATACATAGACAGCCGTTGAGTAAAAGTTAAATTAAATTCTAAAGGAAATCCGTGCCGTCGCTTCGGCTCGTTCAGTTTCCAGTGTCACGTGCGCTCGTGCACCCGGCGAACAGAGCGTAACGTACACTTATGACGGTCGTTTTCATAATCCGGGTTTATCCCTGAGATCGCGAGGCGAGGTCAGGGTACTATATACGGCCCACGCCCAGACCGTATGTATACTATACAGGTGTACGTTTTTACGACGATAACCCGCGAGTAATATCTGCTGTTAGGTTTAATCGTCTCGTCGCGAGTTCCCTTTGTCTCCTCGTCTCGCTCTCTCATCTCCCTCGCTCTCACTGGATAACGGTCGATCGTCGATACGTCATTCAAAACGGAACTGGAGGGCATTGAAATTAGGAGATGCACGATCGGTCGAGGCGAGTTTATTAAACGTCGGCGTAATCTCCGTATGGTCGATCCATTATTAATTAACGTACGTCGACGTCGTAAATAATCGCGTTATAACGAAGCCGATGCACGACGGGACACGGGAAAGTTATCGCGGAAAATGCAGCGTATTCGGTCGCGATTTCGCATTTGCACGGCTCGTTCGTTACGTTTAATGCCGCACGGCCGATGCTGTCGTTAACGCGAGTCATCATTTCGCATTATCGCACGACTCAATTATCGTGGTGCGTTGCGTTCTCTCTCTCTCTCTCCCCTCTGTTCCTCTTGTTCGATAATCGAGCAAGCATAAACTAGCGCGAATCGATCATGCGAGGCGAATTATTCGCCTCTTTCCGCCCCCCCCCCC
>NCVS01001547.1:5960-22395 GCA_003055095.1 Goniozus legneri | reverse complement strand
TATGCGCCACTAAGGCCTGCGCGAGGGTCACTTTCGAGTATCGACGGAAACTAACACTGCTAACAAATCTAATACATATAGTGTATTCAAAACTGAGGCAACTATCCGTCCGAGGCAACTATCCGTCCGAGGCAACTATCCGGCTTTTACCCTACACCCCAATAACATATTTCTTAACGAATAATTCAAGCCGAAGACCAACGAAGCAATTTCTCAAATTTTCATCAAGCTCGCCTGGGAGTGTGGAGAAAAATTCTTAACGGGGTCGGTAAGGGAAGGGGAGTTAATATATATTTTGGCGTCTCCAGTTGAGGGTTTGTTATCTATTACCCACCGGCAGAGGTAAGAACAAAAAGAGTGGGGACGAAAAAAGTAAGACTATATCTCTTGAGTGAAAGAAGGTCCGTGCGTTCTAAGCCGTACGACGAGCTTGTAGAATGGAACGAGGAGAGGTAGATAAGGGACTGGTATGCGAAATTACCATGGGCCTCGAGCCGACATCGAGGACAAGGTAAGAGGAAGGGAGAGAAAGAAGGAGGGGAGAGAGAAAGGGAGGGACTTGCCGGTGGGACTTTTCATTTAACTGCTGCATACGTCAGGAATATTAAAGATACTAACTCTTGAAGGGCCACGGGAGCGAGCTAAACGCGCTTAACCGGCCTCCAGGGCTATTCGTTTGCCACGGAGAGAAAGGGAGGGACGAGATGGAAGTGGATACGCGCGCGCGTTATGAAATTTTACAGCACCGTACCACTATTTAACGCGGCAATCATCCTCCTACTTCCGCTTTTTTTCCTTCAAGAGAAGAACTGTAGAATTTTCGTGAATAAAATCACCCATCCGAATGTCCTCGCCTCAATTTTCCACTACGTTTAGCCAGCTAATGTGCTCACTAATTTTTTTTATTTGGAAAATGATTTGGTTCTGTTTTGACACTCCACATATATTTCTTGGTTAGAAGATAAACGAGAGGTAAGAGAATAATGAGAAGTAAATCGAATATGTTTTATAAAAGGGATGGCTGAATCGAAAGGTTGTTCAACGAAATATACTCGAATATAGAAAGAAAAACATTTTATGAAATACAGTAGAAAATTCTTGAACGAAAGATTTTAACAATGATCTCATTGAAATAACGGAATATGAATTGTAATTTGCCGATTCGAAACTTTTAACTCAGTAGTTATAGTATTCAGAAAATTTTGCAAAAAAAGAACAAATTTTTGTCGATCTTCAATTTAATATACATATAATATCGGTCAACTATTTTTTTGTCACAAAATGTTCCAAAATATACTTATTGGCGTCAGTTTTTGGTTTACTAATTATTTAACGTCATTTATAAGCATTCGCATAATTAATTTCTGCTATTTTAAGATTTTGATTGATTTATTTTTCATTGGACAGACATATCCGTCCAATGTGCCCCATTATAGATCTTATGAATTACTAATTTCAGTTAATATAAAACATTTTTTAATATTTTCTCACGTTTCCTACCCCATATTAATCAAAATTAAAGACTATTTACTTGATATGTTGATTATTTGAGTATAAAACTGTCAATTATTAGGATATGCTTGTCTGGCATACCCTATTTTTTTTTTATAAATGCTTACGCATCGGCACAGAACCAATCAATTAAATTAATTTTTTTGAAATTTAAATCGACACGAGAGTTGCATTTATTTGGCGGAATGAATATTCCTTGCACAGCGTGTAATTAGAAGTTCACGGTGCGCTAATGCTAAATCGATTTTGATCGCGGCGTGTGCAGCGTTAACGCGTTTGCACGCCGAGTTCACGCCCAAGCAGACAAATTCGAAAACTGGGTTAGGCCCGATAAACGAGATAAGAGGCACAACTCCGTCTCGCGACGAGTGAATCGGCCCGTACGAAGAATTTTAATTCGACTCCGGGGTTTTGTCTCACAAAAACAAAAGACATCCCGGTACGATCGAGAGCGGGGAAACGAATTTGCGGCTTGCCGCACCGTTTCGCATTCGAATTTCGCTCTTCTTGCTTCAAGGGAAAAGTCACGTTTTTCCTCTCACGTTTTTTCTTTTCTCGCTCTTCATCCGGCTTCATAAACGTCATCCTGCGGTATATCTGTAGAGATCGGATGGACTTACACGAGTTCGCGAGAACCGCGAGATCGGTACTGCTTTTGAGTGGTTGAGTGAGAAGAAGAGCGATAAAGGGAGAGCGAGAGAGGGAGAGAGAGAGAGAGAGAGAAAGCAAATCAGAGGAGAATGGACCACCCGCGTTATCAGCCCGGAGCCAGCCGCCTTCCCTAGCCGACAAATTACTACATCCCCTCCTACAGGCTCCATGCTACCAAATCAACCACGGCGACCGCTATGCGTTTCTGCCTTTCTCGCGCTTCCGTTATCTTTTCTTCTCTTCATCTCTATCTTTCTCTCTCTCTCTCTCTCTCTATTATATATGTACTATATATAATACTCTTCATCTATTACCGCCAGTGGACGGTACTGTTGCTCATTTCAAGCAACGTGCGAAAGATCCAAGGTCAAGCAACTACGGTTTGTTCCAATTAGAATTTAAACCAGAAAGAAGAAAATAGTTTATAATAGCAAATTCTATTGTAAAAGCACATTTTGGACTTGTTTGGCCGAGTACAACGAACAGAAGATAGAAACGTCAAAGTTGTTTTGTCAAATTACATACCGAATTTCACGCAAAGATGGATTTACACTCTTCTTGTTAGTATATAAATACGATGATTTCAAATTTTTTGAAAATATTTGACGCTGGAAGAAGGGAATTTCACGAATAGAGTTATTTAAATAAGATATCTATGAATTTGAAACCAAAAACAAACTATCTTTGAAAGAAAAACAAATGTTTTGATTAATTTTCTTCGGCATACTTATTTATGTACAACGTTAGTAGTAACATCAAGTAACCTTGTATGACTTCTAACCACCTAAACACTCATATCAGCGTTAGCATCAAAATTATTGCTTGGTGACTTGTACAAAAAAGGTTTCCGTCTTATTTTTTTATATAAACTATAATTTCCAAGTAGGTACATCTTTTCATAATGTAATTTTTTTCGCAACGTTTATTTTCGGACGTCTGTTGTCTGTTGTTGGTGGTATGAAAAGCATTTCGCATAATGGTCCAGTCAACCTACGGAGTTAAGGGAAATCGTTGGAGAATGGCAAACAAGGACATTTTTCGATGCAGTTCAACGAGCTAAATCGATTTTTCAAATAAAATTTTTCGAAATTTCGCCGGGGTCTCTGTCAAAATTAACGTTAAAGTTGCAAAAAATAGTTTTTTGCAATTTTTTCGAAAACCATAAAAGATACATTTATTTCAAAAATATCAAAAAAGGCCATTTTTCCTTGTTTTTGACGGTTTTTTGAAGATTTGACTGTCTTCCACCACCTTTATTTTTACGAAAATTACATATTTCATAGATTTTCCGACGAGAAATCGATTGAGATAGGTTAATTTTTTGCACTCTCTTAACCCTTAGTTAGTCGCGCCTGTCCGGACTATAGGAATAATACACGCGTTTTGGGTCTAACAGACCCCACGCGACTAATTAAAGGTTAACAAATGGTATAAAAATCGATTTAAAATGTTTAAATCGATATTGCGAAAAACTGAAAAATCGCAGGAAGAATCTGATGTGCTCATAAGAAAGCTTAGTTCATTTTCTTAATGTTTAAAAAAAATTTCGTTTAAAAATGTTAACATTCATTATTAGTTTGATACGTGCAACAGTTTTTGAGGAATAACAAACTTTTCCGGTTTCGAACATTCCTGCGCAGCACATGAATATCATAAGTATATTTTTCTTATCAAGTGTGAAAAGTTCGACAATTACAATTACTTCTAAGGGTTATGATCTACAAAGCAGTGCTACAATAAAAAAGGAGGAGGCGGGGGTTATTTTCCGCGTTTGTGCCTATAGGATTATTTTCTGATGAGTTTAAATACAACGTATCATTAAAATTGTGCGTTTTTGCATTTTCTGTTGTTTTTTCATTGAGCAGCAAACACTTTGAATTTCACGCACGCCCACGGGACATTAAACATTTATAAACATATATATGTGTGTATGTGTACATATACATACCTTCATAATGAATTGATCCTCGATTGATATCGCGAACAATTTTTCTGTATAAATATTAATCATCGTAGTCAATACTAATACCGATACTGTCATAAGCATTGTTAAGCGTTGTTTTTCTGATAAATATCCAGTTTTTATATACGTTATATCAGCTGAAAAACTGGAATTACGATGATTAAAACGATTCTTTCTACAGTTTCGCGGGTCCTTAGCGATATGAGCCGCTATTGACACGCTGCCGTATTCGCTACGAGGTTCGCTATTTTCGCGAAACTTTCAACTCAAATATCTCCTAAACTATCAATCGGAGCCAAAAAATGAATAGGATCATTTCGGTTTAGAATTTTGAGCGCTATTCACTGCCGAGAGCCCGACCGCGATTGCATTTACGCGGCTTGAAATTTTTGCGTCAAAGCAAGCCACTAATAAGCGGAATGCACTGTTCTTGGCTCGCATCGGATATTAATGTAATCAGCTTATGTAGATCTTCAATTTCATATACATATTACATATACATAGTATATGTTGGTCAATAATTTCACTGCCGTGAAGAAGGGAACTCTTGGCTTTAATCTTTTATTATATCTATCTAAATTATCAATATTCGTAATGGCATGTAGTACTCAAGAACAGTTTTTGTGAATGGTCTTCGAACATTATACATTGCTCATTAGTGTTGGTGTATATGCATTTCAAACTTGTTGATAGCTTTGGCTGTTTTGCTTGCTCGATGTTAACTCGGTGTTCAGGCTTTGTCTTTCACTTAATTCTTGCTTCGAAAAAAAAATCCGAATTTGGAATACGAGTGATGATTCGTATTTATGATTCATCTCCTAAGTATGCATCAAATTTTACAAAGTATATGGTGTACATTTGTTAACTGAAATTCTGTATCAATCGTGATTCATATTGACTAACGATTTTGAACATGGTATACTCTTGTCGAATGATAAGTTTCAAAGAATTTAAAGTAGAATAGCTCAAATCAATAATATTACGAATTCACAATATAGATATATTTTCGTATAAAAAAGTAATTTGATATTAAGAATTCTATATCCTAATTCAGCATTTACGTTATACAGTTCAATCAATATATAAACCGAAAAATCCCTCTTTTCCTTGATTTTCTCAGCCATTATTTTTGATTTTATTTATTCAACGGCTCGTCGAGCGAGTGTAAACACCGGGTTCAGTGTTCCTCCGGCTCTCGAGCGGAGACGCTATCAAATACCTTAATACCCTCAATTTTCTTCAATCGGATGAGCGAAGATCCCTTCTAACCGATTCCACCACCCTCGCCTAGCTATTACGAATCATTAGAGCGAATCGAGAGAGGGACTTACGAGGATACGCGCGAATCGCTAATTTCCAATTATAGCGAGAGTAATAATCGAGAGATTTATATTATATCCGGCTATTACCGGAGGAAAAGTGAAAAACGTATCTGTGCTTTTCCTACCATTCGTAAGGATCATCGCGACAGGACGAGAAAAGCCAATTTTCTGGTGAAATTTTTCGAAATCACAGTTATATTGTTAATAAACCTCGGACATTACTCAACTAGGACGGTCATCGAAGTTTCGCTCGCGCTCCGGATGCCACCAGGAGAATAATCCACCGAGCCGGAGCGAGACGTCTCAAACGTATGGCCGCTGATTCATAAAGGAAATAATTTCGCAAGAGCCGTTACTCAAGTCTAGCACGGGTTCCAGAAGTTGCGGCTTGGCATCTAAGAACTGAATTCGATCTTGTCGAAATTACAAGAATTCCTCGCTAAGATATCGATTTTATTCCCATTTTCCAGAATTGTTTAATTTCTTCATTTATTCGAAATTCTAATGAACTTAATTTTTCAAAAATTTTTATTCTTCTTAAAGGAACATACCACGTTTTAATTAATTTTCTCGATTCGAATATCTTCGACGTAATATTTCGTTAAACAAATGGAACATGTTTTCTTACGTCGCAGGAAAAACAGAGAAATTGATAGTTACTCGTTCCATTCCTCATATGAAGGTGTCTTCCGGAACACCAAGTCGATGACGGACGTAACGTTCGAAATTCCGACAATAATTTTCAAATTCCGTAGAATTCGCGAAAATTGGGGGGAAAGAATACGCCTGTGCGGAATGCCGAATTGGCCACGAAGCGCTTCGGAAAACCGATCGAGTTCGAGGGACGAAGCGAGGAGAGGGTAGATGGGGATCGCCTCGAGAATTGTTCGCGAGCAAAATAGTTTGGCGGGTCGGCGACGATAGACGTATTTTCTTATGGAAGGACTCTTGTAAAATACTTAGGCATACTTTGAGCTCCCCTTTCCACGATCTTCCCCACCGCGTACGTTTTACCGGCTCTTATACCTCCCTCCATCCCATCGTATCGGGACGAGTCCCACCCTTCCGAAGAATAGAGGGGTAGTCGTGAGCGACGCCAGAGGACTCGCGACGGAAAACGAGGAATAAGAAAGTTGATGAAATATTGGAGAGCGGCTTAGACGGGACAATATTCCGTTGTAAACCGTTCCTCTCCCGCGCCAATAGATACCATTTATACACACATATATATATATACACACATACCCACATACATGCATTGCATACATATATATGTATACTCTAGTATATATACGGCGTAGTATATGTTTGTACATTTCCTTTGCTCTCGATGCACATCTGTCCTTGTTGTTTCCTTTATTTCTTTGCCTTCCTACTGTCACCATTCTCACAGGATCGGACGTTGAAACGGTTTTCTCGGTTTCAAGAAATTTTTGAAGCTCTGATAATCTTTTTTTTCTCAATCTGAATGTTCTCGGGAAATCTAATTGTAAATTCATAGACAGATTTATTTTTTGAATTAAATATTCTTTTAAATAATTAAAATTTTATCTTCTGAATTATCAGAAATATTCTTTTAGCAATATCCTATCATAATGATTGTATTTTAATCATATCAAACAACTAGTATAAAATTCAGATATATCTCATTCGAAGACATCTATTCTAATAATATTGTAATATTACAGTATTGATTTTCGATAAAATTATTTAATTTCCTTCAACTGACAATTTATGATTCATTATGATCGTTTTTCTTCGTTTTTTACAATCCGAAAATGCGTTATCGTCCCCCTATTTCATGTATCCATAGTATCCACAAGTATACACCCTCAACTTGAGTCTCGATTGTATAAGTTGGATCGAAAATTCTTGGTGTGTATCGGTTTTAACGGGGGGAGCGTGCGGCTTTAAACTTCATGGGATACGCCATCGTGAAAAACTCACCTCCTACTCTAAATCGAGTATCGATAACCGAATCGTCTTATAAAAATTATACTTTGATGCGTTCCTAAGCTCCCTAGACATCCGGTTGGAGAAAGGGCTCAGTTTCGTCGAGCTCCGCGGTTTTTCTTCAAACGTTATTTATTTTAAGCCGTGCTGTGCCAAACGTAATTCGCGATATCGAATTACTTGCACAGTTATCTCGAGGTAAAACGACAATTTTTATTACATTTCGTTTCATGATATAATTCTTCGACTTTTGTCTTAATATTTTAATATTTAACCTAATTATTAACGACAATGAGTGACGTCATCATGCATTACAGCTTGCGCTATTGTACGTACAATTTTCGAACAAAAAAGTTTGACAAAAATTTTCATAAAAAATGTTTTTCGTTTGTGTCGTAGACGAAATATCTATAGACTCTTATCTCGCGTTCAATTAGAAATATAAAGCTGTACAGACGCACCGTTGATAGTCCCCGGGTTGTACATATAGATCGCAATCTTGCACCTATCGATATCTCGAGGATCCACCACTCGATTTCTCATAAACGAGTCCGATATCGTCATCGGTCGGTCCTTCGCGATTCTCTTCCACTGCAATTAAATCGAGGAAAAATCTCAGCGCGAGACAAAAGCCACTCCTCTCCGCGAGCCCGAGACTCGCGCGCGCTCTGCCTTTTCTTTTTTTATTTCCCATTCATTTTCGTCTTCTTCCTTCCTTCTTCTCTATTATTCCGCCTTATCTTTCACGGGACAAGAGATCTATGGCATCCACTCGAGAACGAAGAGACGCCGTCCCACGACGCGATTCGCATTTATGCACTAGGTCTCCCTCACTTTTATATCGAGAAATGAATCGTCGATGCTCCTCTCACCGGCCATCGAACGTTCAATGTTTCCGCGAGAAAACCCAGTTACCCTACGCAAATTCGTTCGCTGAAGTACTATGTATTTAATACATAATGAATGTTTATTGTGAATTATTTATTAAAAAATTCATGGAAAAAAGCATAATACGATCTGGAGTAAGAATATTGTAATTTCTATTTTATTCTCTTGTTAATTTCTTTTTTGTTACTTGATACTTTAACGAGAGAGATTATCTGTCTTGTATTGGTGTAAAAGTTCCTAAAATAACGCAATGATGACATTTGAAATATTCTCAATCACTGCTCGTGAAAAATGTAACTTTTTTAATTAATTTGATTAAAAGATCGATTCTGGAAAAATAAATTTTAATCACTTGATATCAACCTTAATAGACGAGTCGAGTATTATCATTTTTGTACCGAATCCTTATCTTTCATCTCTTATTTTACACGCTCATCATTATCGTTATTCCTTACCTCGTAACTCTCGAAACAGAGAGATCTCTCTTCGTTTCGCGGTTGTTAAATTTTCACAACTCGAAATTGCAGCCGGAATTGTAACCTCGCCTATGAAATCCGAGATTTTTATCGTTCGAACGATTTCCATCTTCCTTTTTCTCCTTATTTTTTCTAAGAAACTCGTGTTCGAGGATAAAAAGAAGAATCGGATCGAGAGAAGAGAGAGAGAGAGAGAGAGAAACGACTCTCGCGCGTTCTCGACGCGACGTTTATTAGACATTAAGTAGTAATAGCCGAGCGTGCCACGGACGGAACTGGCCGCGTAATAAGGGCGGGTCGTGCGCCGAGCCGTCATACTAATTGTAGTAATTCCGGCATCCACTTTGGATATTTAATTAAGTTTCCGCTGACAAGCATCTACTTAGCGGAGGTGCCGAGAGGTTGGAGGGAGGGAGGAAGGATGATTCGAGGGTGGTTCTTCCGACGAGTTCTCGGCGAGGTTTCCATCTACACGAGCTACCGACTGCTTATACACTCTCTGCTGGTGTAACCCGGAGTCTCTGCGAATTTGATACCGATTCCGTGCGTCGTTACCACAGAGCGTGCGCTGATTGTTTTTTCGGTCTCGTGCGTCGAGAGGTATCGAGATTCCCCTTCGAACATAGAGACGGTATTATTTCCGTTCTAACCACTTCTCAGACTAGAATATACCCCGGAACGTTCTATTCGAGGTTTAAGGTATGAATTTTGATTTACCAAAAGTCTCGCTTGAATAATCCCTTCTCATAAGAAAATTCCGGAAGGGGATTATCAGCGTTGTTACACACGATCTCTCGATGGTAATTTATCGAGGGAATTTATAAAGGAGGGAATGTTGGAATTACGTCGAGCTAAATATCACTCGGACGGCCGTTTCTCTCTTCTCTCGCTCGGTCCATCGGTCTAGCTAGGAGAGGAAGAGTAGAAAAAGGTATCCTTCTATTATCTATTGTCCGTGGTCCGCGATTTTAGTGGGACGGTATATAAGAGGAGCGTGCCAGACACGAATGCGGTCTCCTATTCGATTTCGTAAAGTATGAAGCTATCAAAACCAATGGCCCGACAAGCCCCGGCGCGCAATTACCAATAACTCTTTGACATGCTCCGTCTACGTTTCCTTTCTTCTCTCGAAACATCTTATACGTCCGGCCATTCGGGAAGTTTACTCCTTTCTACTGGTGTAAAATTTTTTACGAAAGCGTCGGTAAATAGATCGAAATAACTTTTTGCGTATTAGGGATCTCTTGGAAAGATCGATCGATTCCTTTGGAATTCAATGAACGAAATGGATTTTTTTCTAATTCAGACGAGAGTATTGTACGAATATCGATGTTTTGTACATATGATATTACATTTACGTTATAAATTACTCTTTTTTTCATAATAATTCATGAAAACTATAGTTAGAATTGTACTTTTTATATTTTTGAAATATTAACAAAATAAAGTGACTAATTAGTGTAATGTATTATAGTAAATGAATAATCATTATGCGGTTCGAACTGTCTCAAACATGTGTTATCGTTCCCGAACAACATGCCTATTGCTGTCAATCTCTCTCTCACTCTTTCTCTCTTTCTCTCTCGATTTTCTTCCTCTTTCGCTCTCAATTTCGCGTAATAGAATAAAAGATCTGTATCGCTGTGAATTTCTCGAGAAGACGAATACGATTCTAGGTTTTTACTCCCCCCGGCGTTTATCGGTTCTAATTGACTCGAGAGGGACGTATGAAGAGAGATCGGTAGCCCAGCGGAAGCTCCTGTTTTCGCCCGGATGAATTTCTCCAGTTAAGTAATCCCAGACGGAGGATTCGAAATGGAAACACAGCGCGAGCGAAGGGATAAGAGGGATAAGGATTCTCTCTCGACTGCGCCGGGCTCTCTCGCTTCGATCGCGAGCTCGTCGTTCGAATCGGTGTACCCTCTTTTCCACTTCGCCGTGGCACCCAAGCCGATTTCAGAATCCTCTCTCTTTCTCCCTTTCTACTCCCCTCTCTGTCTGTCTGTCTGTCTCTCTCTCTCTCTCTCTCTCTCTTTCCCTGTTCAACGGGATATGGAATCGGTTGGATCGGATGTACCTCGCGGTCCGCCGCAAAGGTTACTGCTATTGTTTACCAAATATCGAACGATAGAGATCCCTTTTCACTCTGGTATCGCTTGCAGTTTATCTCTCTAGTATGTATCGACCTACAAGCACCATTGGCTTTGTCGAAATATTCGGCCTCGATTTTACGAACATAGGTGGAAAATTCGAATACGCGAAAAATTGGGTCGAATTTTATTCTAGGAATTTTATTCTGAGATAATGCCCGTTGAACTTTCCAACGAGCTTTTGTCGGCCCTAGCGCTTTATTTCAAGGTGCGAAAAAATCCGAGAGCGGTCCCACCTTTGTCCACCTTCGGATAGGATCGTGAGCGCGAGTAGAATGAGCGGTTCGCGCGTTCTCGATCTTCTCGTATGGAAATTCTTCCGTCCTTCCGGTCTCGCCTCAGCCGTTTTCATCGCATCTCGCCAGCCATCTTCGCTCACCTTTTATCGAGCTTCCCTGGAAACGGCGTCATTGATATTTTTAATAAACTCATCGGCAGCTATAGAGGTCAAGTGGAGATCGATAGACGTCGGTTCTATTATATTCCTATGGTATTTCTCCAATTCTATGTACACATCCATACTCCTATACAGCGATTATATACATCTATACATAATATACATATATTTATTTATATACAGGGTGTCATTGTTTCAAATAGTTTTTAGAAAAAGATTTTTAAATTCTACGCAATTTTTTTATTTTGCTAAAACGATGCACATTTGAAAATCATTCGATTTAAATTGGATCGATTAGAAGCATTCCTAGGAAAATAGACACGAATAACACATTTCAAATGACTCAATCTAGAATTTAGTTCTAGACTATTCACGAACCTAATTTTTTGTGTTAAATTGAAGAAAAAAGATAAACTAGAAATAGCTTAGAACTATATGATTCTTTGAATGGTCTAGATGAATATGAGCACCCTGTATGTAGTTCTCGCGATACGAGAGCTTCTTTTCGCGCGTTTTCCTCGAGACGCGCGCGTAAATGGAAACTCTTCTTAGATGGAGGGGGCTAAAGGGAACGGAGTATCAGGCTAGGAAAAAAATTCAACGCAGATATATGAAACTGCCGATCGTCGAATCAAACGAAAAAAGTATCCTTTTTGCAAGTCCGTATATGCTCTGATAATCTCGATACAAGGATTATTTTCTCTCTCCCTCTCTCTCTCTCTCTCCGCGTTTTTTCTTTCAAATAGTGCTATAGCTACCAGATTTCATCAAAGTGCGGTATAATAGTTGTTTATTTTGCGGATTTCATTTCAGTATCGAAAAGAAAGTGCACACGTCGACACGGAAAATCCGTTGAAAATACACGCGCGTGGAAAACTAGTGGCACGTATGTCGAGGATGCTGCAGAGCTGGGAAGATAAAGACTAACTATTGAAATAAAATATAAGGACGAGTTAGTTAAGTAGAATTTACGATTGGAATAACCCTTATACGGGAGATGTTTCCTACACTTTTTCATTTTTATCCTACAGAAAATTCGAACTTGATTGGTATGAATGTCAAACATGAATAAGTGAGTAAACTTCGAAAAGTATAGATATACATACGTATATTTAAATAATACCAATTATAAAATTAATGCAATAAATGAATCTAATAACTTTCATGGGTCATTTTTGTGAAATGATGAAATCAAATTGAATAATATAAAATATATATTAAAAATGATGATAATATTTCAAATTTATTATTAAATTTATCTTTACTTTTCGTAATTTTTACGATTAGCAAAAAGCGGATTATTTCATTTTGAAAACTTTCTAAATCTTATTTCCGGCTTTGGTTTAAATATATTTTATATTATGTGGAGAACGGCTGAGAAGAGCGATTGGTACGATCGCGCGCGTGTCGTATCCTTGACTAGAAGGATTAACATCCGTTTTACGATGATCCCTGATCGAACACGATAAACTCCTCGTCTTTTCCACACGCTCGTTCTGTACATCATCGATGCGCGATACACGCTTCACAAAGAGATACGCATCGTGCGATTATTAATCGCCACCCTCGTTTCACATCGATGTCACCGGAGCACCAAACACGCATAATACCTACACCTTAACGATGCCGTGGGTAGCGTGCCTGGTGAATACGAAATAAGCCCGAATAAACAGCTGGGACAATTAAATCCCATCACTTAGAGAAAGAAAGGCTTAGTAAATCTATTGATTATTCGCATAAAGTAACGTGTTTTAATAGAGTGAATTAATATGAACTTCTTTACTCTAAAAATAAGAATTTTTAGAAGCTACTTCATATTTATATGAAAATATACATAGAAATATTCTGTTGAATAAAATGAAATATTACTTAAGACAAAGGATTATTGTTTATAATAAAATTATTATCTTTAATTCAAACAAATATTTTGTCGAATGTACTTGGTTTTATTTCAATGTGTGCAGATGAATATATATTTATGAAATTCAACCAATTTTTTTTCATTGTACTGGTGATTATTTGGTTAACTAAATAAATCATCTGAATAGGTAGGTAATAAAAAATTCATATATTATACTTGTGAAAAATATATTGATGAAAATTTAAATACCTTCTTCAATTTATGCAAATTGTGTAATTCGATTCACTTTTTCTCACTGCGAAATTAATTCTGTAATTTCGCCAGAAGTGCAGAGAATATAAGTACTTATACGCATATAGATCCTTGTGGGTATAAACTAGAGTTACAAGCTATCTCTTCTCTCTCTCTCTCTCTCTCTCTCTCTCTCTCACTCTCTCTCGCCCTATAGTCATGCTAAACAACGCGCCTGTATATAGCCCTTGCACCGAAGAGGGAAAGCGAGCGTTACAAAGTGACGTCTCGAGGTTCGGCGTGGCGGCTCGATGTTGGACGTGCATGAATAATTAATCCGTTCGTTTCGCACCGGTTACGCCAACGTCTTGGCGCTCGAAACGCTTGACCGTTTATACCCCTCGACGTGCACGATGATACGTCCTACCCGTGCGCCAGCTCTCGCGAAATTCGCCTTTGAGAGTTCGCGCAAAAATTACGCGCCTGCTCATGTGCCCACATGGAGACGCAATTTTGGGCTACACCATTTCTCATGTAAATTCGTACCTACTTTGCCACGGAAACTTTTATCCGGGATATTAGTCCCGCTCGCGTTAAATAAACTCCTCCCCGCGCTTCTATTTCGCTACGCTTTCGTGAAGCAATTCCTTCCTAGCTTCTGTTTTTCCTTCTCTTTTTTTTATTCTCTTAATCATTCTTTGCCGGAGGTTGCCGATTGGTCTCCGAGTCGAAAAATAAAACCCTATGTAGACCTTAAATCTTTGATGTATGAAAATGCCGACAAAATTAGGGGAGGGTAATTTATATTGAACCGACCTTTAAATTGTATCACTTTTATATATCTACCAAGAACACTATTTTTTTACACTGACAACAAGAAGATAAGTGACTGCAGCGTCAATTACACTCTGTGTGATTGGATAATCGCCTCTATTCTTGTTGCCAGTGTGAAAAAATAAAGATATTTAGTAGAAATATGAAAGTGGTACAATTTAGGAGTCAACCTAATGTAGATTACTTTCCTCTATGTTCTTATTTAGACGTATTTTTACCTAGTTTTGTTCTACTTTGTTCTATTAAGGTGTAATAAGGATTTCGTTCACTTATCTGATTATAGATCAGTTTTTGTGATCAGACTTACTTTTCCACTCGGATCACCTATTCGCTTTTCGAGGAGACTAACATAAGTACATGATCAAATTAATCGAGATCCGTATTCCTTCTCGTTTTTATTCGAGGCTCTTTGTTTTCAACGATCGGAATTCTCTTGTTGGCTTGTTTACCTACAATCTGTTTTCAACGTGCGCAACTAGCCCAAGGCAATCGGAACTTTTGTGCTTTGGCCAACTGAAAAGGATGCGTGTTGCGATCTATGGATGTCTACCGATCGAGAATTTAACTATATAAAAATATAGATAAAAATTTGTCGATTAGGTAGATTTTATATATCAAAATACTCATTAAAATGTTTTTCCAGGATCTAATGAGAAAGTATCTAGCTTTAATAAAAAACTTATCGAATCAAAACTTTAACGACTAAGAATAAAGTGAGTTCGAAGTAATAATCTTCTCGCGATTAAAAGAAAATAAAACCTGTCGGTAAGGCAGATTAGAAAATTTGAAGTACTCGTGGGGAACATTTTCTGCTGGGGCGGATGTAAATGTTATAGCGGTGGTGAAATTGGTCGAGCCGTCCAGGAGTAGGGTTGAAACAGGGCAAAACTCACGGCTTGTGCATTCGGCAAAATTAAACGACGTCGAGTTTGCGCGTATACAGCGCTATATTCAACGTTAACGAGCGGTAATATTTAATTAGCATTAACGACGTCGACGAACGGCCGCTAGCGGTTGAGCTTTCCGCGCCGTGAGATTCGAAATTTCGTCAAATTGCTTATCCCGCGCGGGAGGAAAGTGGCGAGGTATACGGACGACAATCGGGATGGACATTAAGCACCGTAGTATCATGCATAATGCACGGAACATCGGGTTGCACCGGCTGCCGGCTCCTTTCGAATATAAGTACCTCTGCAACCTATATGTATACTATATATATATAGATATATTTCGCATCCGCCTTGGTGCTATCCCGCGCTAAGTACCTTGGGAGTGTGAGCAGACGGAGAGGAGACTGAAAACAAGCCGGATCACGGATTAGGATCAATTTCGAGTAGTTCATGGATATGCAGTGTCTTATCTGGAGCGCGGGGAAATTTCGAGCGCCGCAGCCGATTAAGAAAGGAAAGAAAGACGATGGAGAACAAAGGGAGCGAAACTTGGCCGACGAATCCTTTTATCACTGCGAGTTGCTTAATCGAAAAAATCCTCTTCGTACAATCTTTTGTACTTTCGTGTAGTTGGCCATTTTGACCATTGAAAATATCATTCGAGAAGAGAAACGAACGATTTCATCCATAAACAAGAATCTATATTTCGGTTCAATAAATGGGGAACCGTTCTCTTTTCTTTGCAACTGGCCTAATTCCAGTGGAGCACTATTTCTTCTCGTGCTTAGAAAGACTTGTCCAATATGAAAATTTTAAAACAATTTACAATTTTGACGTCGTAAATTTTGCACCGTAGTCAGAGCGAGCTGCTTGGGACTCAAACGATTAAATAATCAGTTATTATTTCATCAAAAATTTCTTCACAATTAATCATTAACAACGATTATTGTTGGTAAACAAGTATTGTGAAAACGCAAACTAAATAAAAACGAGAACATTCATTTAAAATATTAAATATTCATAGCAACAAAACACGAGTTGAAAAGTAAACAATATATTCTAAGTTTTCCCAGCTGGGTTTCTTCCTGGTTAAAAAAACTAGGGTTTTTAATTACTGTGTATTTCTCTGTCAAATTTTTCTATCCGCACGCTCCGAAACGTTTGATCGGGACATATCATCGGCAAATTATCACGGCAGTTCCCGAGAAGCTCGCGTCACGCGGCACGAATCTCACTTGACACGAAGGCGTAGATATGAATTGTCAGGGCGCGCTTTGGGCGCGACGGTGTTCGCTTCTCAATGAGAT